>JAECUM010003769.1:0-121374 GCA_016617855.1 Megalonaias nervosa
ATATATATGCGTTTGTGTGTATGTGCGTGTGTGTTCTAATTCCCACCACCGGATGAGCCCAGATAGGCTACCGTTGTGTCCTTGGGCAAGACACTTTAATCTATTTGCCTCTACATGAAATAACATACCCTGGAGTCAGCCCTTAAATTGTCCTTTATGTGTGTAGAAGTATTATAGTTATGTTAGTCTAAGTATTAGACAGCTTAGACCTATATCTGTAATTTTATCCATGACAACCTAGGGCCCCCATTGACAAAGGGCAAATACACCCTGTCCCTCAGTTTAATCTGGCCCTGAGAGAGAGAGAGAGAGAGAGAGAGAGAGAGAGAGAGAGAGAGAGAGAGAGAGAGAGAGAGAGATGGGACCCTTATTCAAAATTATTTCAGTGCATTGCAGTTTCCTTGGAATTGGTCTGTATCTAAATTTCTTTTCAATTCTTGATTTTAATCCGTCAGCATCAAATCTATAATCGACGTTTCTGAACATGTCTGGTATTGTCTCTGAGAACTTATCTACAGTCAAAGGTAAGATGAGTAGAGTATTGGGGTCTGCTGACAATGGCAATGCGATAGGAATCTTTACCAAGAGGCTCGATTACTGACGCTTTGTCATCATAAGATACTGTATCAAATTATATCGGGCTGTTTTGATTGTTTTTACTCGGAAATTCATTGTTTAGCTAAAGAGATTGCCTTATTTTTGAATAGTAATTTATTAAATCACGCTTAGCCGAAATGGAGGCTAAGTTAACAGGGGCAAACGGATCAAGACAATAACGTAATTACTCTTGTGCATTGCGCAACTAACTGCGCACAACGTCAACTCTGATGTGTTTCACACAATGTGATGTCATATCAGGGTTTGTATTCTTAGTAATGCCGTATTTGACCTGAATTGTCAAGGTTCAAAACTGCATAGACCCTGATTTGTATTCATAGTAATGCCGTTTTTGCCAAGTATTGACAAGGTTCAAAACTGCATAGACCCTGATTTGTATTCTTAGTAATGCCGTATTTGACATGTATTGACAGTGTTTAGACCGCATAGACCCTGATTTGCATTCTTGGTAATGCCAGGTATTGGCAATGCTCAAACGGCATAGACCCTGACTGAATTCTGTGTAATACCGTATTTGACATGTATTGACAATGTTTAAACGGTATAGACCCTGATTTGCCTCCGCATTATATGCCAGCATATATGGAGTCCCGGCTGTTCGCATTTTGTGATTGTTATACGCGGATTCAAATGAAACAAAATATTATAAGTTGGTAAGCAATAACGTACATCATTAATGAAAAATATAGATCGAATTTTATGTTACATGCTTAAAGTTTAGTAATAAAATTTTTGTTACTACAGGGTTATGAATATTGACCATAAAATAATTGGAGTGGGGTCGCTAATATCACCGAATTATGTGTGTGTATAAGTTTGTGAGAAAGAAAGAAAGAAAGAAAGAAAGAAAGAAAGAAAGATTTGATAGGTAATCGACTAGAAATTATCATTCATACAATCTATAATTTTCAATATAATTTTATATATTTTTTAAATATTTCATTTCGAAACGAGAAACGAAACGAGAAACTGAATACCAGAAGACGATCAACATCAAGGCTTTCTACTTGTTAAAATATAATACTTTGCTTACACAGATTTTTTTTTGGAAGAACTCAGAAATAACCTAAAAATAAGCTACAAATATGTTCAGTGCTTTGTATTAGATTGTCAATTTGAAAATTACAAGTGCACGGATTTTAATGAATTCACGGTTATCTTCTCATGTGGGAGGAAGGCTGTAATAGCACACCGATACGTGATCTCCGAATTCATCCAGTATTCCATCTCATTAGCTTATAGAAATAAGATAATTTACATTTACATTTCTGTTCACTTTAGTGTGGTCAACTTTAGTTTTGCTGTCTTGCTAGGTTTCCTTGTGCATCTCTGGGTACAGTAATATCATGGAAGAGCACACGTAAATAGACACACACACACACACACATGCCTCTAATAGTTGACATTTGACTTTTGGGTAAACCTCGTTTTTTTTCTTCTTCTCTTTCTGTTCAACATCAAGCTGTCAACATCTTCCGTCAAACCGGATTATTTTTTTGTTAAATCTCAGATACAATAAATTGAGAATTAATAACAACATCATTATCTCTATAAACAACTCAATGATCTTAAACAATACCCCATGGACATTTTGATGAAATATATATTTTGTTGCAAATGTTGCTATCGTCCCAAATTTACGAAAATAGTTTGATTTTCAGAATTTGTTTTACTTCACAGAAACTGGTAACAAAAAATAAATTGTCAACATTTACATCTAGATGGATCAAATATTTTATTTAAAGTTGAGGCAGCTATGAGCGCAAATTAGTTATTATAAATTCATCATAGTTGCAAAGGAATGTATGTAAGCGTCATATCAAACAATTAGTAAATAAGGTGTTAGTTATTGCTTACATATGAATAAATTTTAGTATTTAGTTTCATTCCTGTTCCCCACCCTCTGCATGCCAAGAGAGAGAGAGAGAGAGAGAGAGAGAGAGAGAGATGTACAAATTCCACTGTGCGTCTTGTACTTCTTAAAAGATTGAGATTTATATGGAAATATTTTGACATTGTATGTTGAATATTTTTGGCATTTTTTCCTCTAACCTTGTGTATATAGTTTTTGAGAGATTTTTCAACTTCGTTTTCTGTTCAATTTGTACTTCTTGGTGCACATTTTCGTTTTGGTTTGTGTGGAAGGTTGTCGACGTTACCATTTTTGTTAAACAGGTTTTTGCTTGGTACCATATAGTCACGTTTGTGCTGATGTGCCATTATGCGCTATATATGCCTACTCACATATATACATCTTTTTGTCGTGTCAAAGTAATAATTTTATTTGTCAGGCAGACATGCGAGTGCTTATTTCATTATGTTCTGTGCGTATAAATCTTTCGTCCTTTTTAGAGCTCAGCTTTTAATTAAAACCATATGGCCATTTGTGCGCTGAGGTGGCGTTAAACCCTAATACCTGCATACATAAATCTTTCGTCACTTAAGCTTATTCGACATACTTCAAGAATGCGCATTCTATAATGTTATGTCAAATAGAAGAAATATACATACTGCATTTTTCCAGGGGCAAAATCTTTTCACCTGTTTGTCAACATACACCGTCAAACATAGCCTCGTTACATTTGGACTGGACTGTTTCATTATTCATTGCCAAGAACAATTTTACATTCGTCATGTTCTAACATCTATATACATGTCAATGCTATCAATTATCTGATTCACACAAATATTTATTACAAAACAAGTTTTACAGAAATAGTCTCATGCTTATCGTATTCAATTCTACAGCAAAGAACAAAACACACTGCAACTTCAACCCCCCTCGTACTTAAATGCATTAGTCCATTGCGAGGCATGCGCACTGCAGTACACGTGTTCATAAACAAATTTTGACGAAGGAGGGATCACATTAGTAGTTTTTGGTTTGTAGTTTGGATCCTAACCCCTCTTAACTCAGGTATCTTGTAGAGTCAGAGCTGAAAGCTTGTTAACATGGGAACTGAAACTAACAAAGACGAGCGTAACACGCCAGAATATTTAGCACAGTTACTAAAAGACAAGAAACAAATTCAAGCATTTCCAAATGTTTTTATTCATTTGGAAAAGCTTTTAGATGAAGGTAAGTTGAGTAATTTCTCCTTTTCTGCACATTCGGAATTTAGATTTCAGTGGCTGAGTTTTCATGGATTGGAATATATTTACACGATTAAGTGATTTATTATTCAGGATAAAAACAGTTCATTGATGTAAGCAAAAGACAAAACTTTTCACTTATTGATTGGCCCCGGTCGGTAAACGGTAGTCTTGAGGAAAATATATATCAGACGGTCATGTTTTTTTTTTTTTTATCTTTCGAAAACTGATAAGTTTTTGTTTTTTTAAATCTCAGAAGTCTAGATTTTATTGCATAGTCAGCTTTAAAGCAGAATTAAGTGGGACATTCACTCTAATGCTCACAGACCTCACACAAATTCCGACACAACTTGACCAACTTTTTGGGGCAGCCATTTTGGAAATTCCCTTGTACTCCAACTCTTTTCTTGGTAGATAATGTGAACAATTTTTGGCAGTGCCAAAACTTGCATGACCCAGTTTTACTTTGACGTTGAATTCATGAACTCGAGCCTCAAACGTGACTTCATTAATATATTTCTTCAGCATCGATAGCTCACTTTTGTTTAAACTTTGTGGAGTTTTAACTGTATTGTGCGGTAAATGTGCTAAAATTTGGTATCGGCAACGTGATGTTTATCTGCACCAGTTGCTGCAAGGAACTATTACCATGCAGTTGTAAATTATTCTAAATTCATTAATAGTTTATATAGTTTCTGATACAAAATATATCGTGTTCCGTAATTTGTCAGCAACAGCTAGTTCAAAATATACTGCACAAATTGAATTTGTTGTAATGTATAGAAAGTGCTTCCATGTAGTAACTGGAGTACAGACTTACTGAAACTAGATTCTGGAACAAAAATTATAAATTATCATCTCTTTGATTTGAACGAGTTGAGTACTAATTGTTTTGAATTCATGAAGTGCGGAAAATCTGACAAATGTTATTTGTTTGGAAATCATTCTTCATTGTCCGTTAGACTTTTCACTGAAAATGCAAAAACAAAAAAATGGACAAAGCTTATTCATCAGCTTTCATTATTTTGATACACTGAGAATGGTGCTTTTACACAGTAGTATCAACTAAAAATTGAAATCATTATTTAGGGCTAATCATCAACCCTAATGCACGAGATATGGTGTGTTGTAGAACTTGCTTATTGATGTATCTTAACTAGCCCATTACAGTACAGTGGCAGCAAACACATATCATAATGTAGTAGCATTTTAATTGATGTTTTACATGCACTTGTATCAGTCTACTGATACAAACCACTGCAATGTTACCTGGCACGGTATATGAGCATGTTGATTTTTTAACCATTTTACAGCTTGACCACCACCACATGGATTGGAGCTTGATGGGAGAGCAAACTACCTGATTTAAATGACCACAGTTCAGATCATACATTGTTTTGAATATGAAGTAAAATAAAAACTATTCACAAAAAGCTATTTTCCAAAATTAAGGCCGAGTTGCAAAAAAGGTGTAGTTGCATTTAATTATATATGTTTTTTAGTTTTTTAAAATTTAAAATTCAGATGTAAAGCCATCAGATTTACTACCCATCGTGATTGGAGCAGTGTCTTTATATATTTTTTGTAATGGTTTTTTTTTCTATTTTACTTGCTACAAAATGGTCATTTGAATCGGGCATGTTCTCTCTACAAGCAGTGACATAAGTCCTAATTGTCTCCTGCATCTATCTTGCTTGTTTGTCAGTATTAACTGGTCAAGTATAATTATTATAATAATATCTCCTATTGTTGACTTACAAGTTGGGTTATAGCTACTACATACTCTTATCTGACTTGCGTCACTCCATATCTTTTGACTTTTTTGTATTGATGGTATCATTATCATGTACTATAACAAGTTCCAAGTAGACTAGTTAGCGATCAAACTGACTTGTTTGTTTATCCACCCCACACATTTGCTGCTGCTGAGAGTTGTCATGTATATTATCATCAAATGGGAAATTTGAACTTCAGTGTGCTATTATACAAGTTTTGGGGTTGAGCACCTGTTTCTTTTTTTTTCCTCAAAAATTAATCCACTAATAAAGGTTAACTAAAATGTCAGTATAATCTAATGGAAACAGTAAAAGAAAGTGATTCCCATGTTCTGTGCAGTAATCACAAAGTGGACATACGAGGATGCAAGAGGAAATAATGGATTTCAACTTGTAATGGCTTGTGAGCCATGCAACAGGAGACTAAGGTAATGTTAAATTTGCATACCTATATGTATTTGATAAGTTAGATATTTCTTGTTTTTTCTTTTCCTCCATTTTAATCCATGAAGTAGGGCTGGGATTGATTTACCTGCAAATTTGTATAGATCAGTATTACACACTAATATGATAATTGACAGAGTTCTCAGTTGTGTCGGCTCAGTGAGAAATTTTAGTTCCAGCAAAGTTCGTTTTATCATAAAACTTATGTTCATTAATTGGAAAAAAAGGCATTAAAATAGTAATTTTCCACATGATTCAATCACAGTGAGATGTCAACAGAATTGACTGTAGGACTAGACGTATTATGTTACTTTTCTGTCAGTCCACACAACCATTTGTGCAGGTATGAAAATAGGCAGAATCACTTTTTTGCATTCTGAAGTAAAAACATTAATCAGTACATATTATGTTTCACAAGTTGCATATCTTGATACTTGTGTTTGAAGCAAGCTGCCGATATCAAACCCTAATAGCATCATATTTTAAAATATAACATTTTTTTTCCTATAAGTGAACTTTCAGTGTACAGTGAAACCTGTCAAATGAGGACATTGGGAGACTACAGTAGTTTACCCTTTATGACATATGATCTTTTATGTTGAGGTTAAATATATCAGTGAAAATTTGAAGGTGCAGCTGTTTAGGTTTATATTCATTTGAGTTGTACGCAGATGCTAGAGGTAGTTGTTACTTCGACTATTAATTAAAATGTTTGGGAAGTAGTGAAAAAACTAATCTGAAACCTTGTGCCACCTGTATATAATGTACATATGCTGACTTCTGTATAGCTGTGTGCAAGTTGGCATCAAGGTAGGCACTGCAGCTCATGTTTATTAGGCTGCTGTCCCCAAATAGCATGGATATAAAGATTGCACTTGCCATTCTGGTTGGTATTTAGTCCAAGAAAGGAATGGTTTTGAAATAGGCAAGGTTTGAAAAGATTAAATCATTCTGAGCTAAATTTTAACAAAGATGGGTAATACTTTTTCAAAATTGAAAATGGGTTATGATTAAGAATGGGCTGGATCCATCGTTTATCAATATGGGTCATTTATAACTTAAAGTTTCAAAATTAAAGATACCCATAATTGTGAAGGTTTATGTTATAGGATAGAGCTTAACGTAGGACTGCCATTGCCCTACAGAAGAGTATGGATTGTATGTAATAACGTCTATATTACTTTTGTATATTCTTGTCTTGCAAGGTACAAATACTCCAGTTCACAAGCAGCAGCTTATTATAGGCTCCAACCTATGTCATTAGAAATGGTGTCAAAATTTATCATAACTTTGGCCATACAAATTTCCAGATCTTTTTTTAGCCACTCCTAAACAAGCATTGTTTCCAAAACAGTGAATGACATTTCAGTCTTTGCCAAGAAGCAAACCAGTACAAGTATTGGTACTGCCATTTAAAAGACTCATTTTAAACTACCCCCTCCATTTCCTTTCACAGCATTTATATTTTTCTTAACAATAAAAAATCTTGTTTTCAGGTAACAGTGGCTTATCTGGAGCATCTATCTTCATAATCCTTCATTGGATAGGTTTAGAATGGAAGTAGAAATAGAATGATATGCTGTAAAGTACTTTATTGGTCATGTGTGACAAGGTGTCAAATTTTTATGAATTAGGTAACTTACATAGAGTATCATACAGTATCTTAACATGAGATTTTTTTTCTTCTGTTGTACATGAAGTTTTTGGTATGCTACTGGTTTTGAAGGATTTTGTTGTACAGTATGGACACATTTAGATAATTGTATTAATAGCAAATTAGATTCAGTGTTTTTTTCAATACATAACGGAGAATTTCTTTTGTTTTGAGCAAAATTGTTAGACTTGAGATATTTATCTGCATCACAGGTCAGGGTCTTTTATGTGTATTTATGACGTTGTTTATGATCTGAAGTATTATTTTCATCAAGTTTAAAATGTACCAATATATGTTAGTCTCTTTAACTAATTTACATTTTCATTATTTTTGTCACAGCCCAGGGATTGCTAGGTCGTGTCTGTTTGTGTGTGCATTTGGGGGTTGGGGGTTGTTTTGAGCAGTATATGCATGTAATAAACAGCTATGAGATTTGCCATGGTAAACCATCAGCACAAAATTTGCTTTAGATGCTATTGTCAATTGCATTTTGATGTTTCCAATGGTTAATGCTATATGACAGTGGTTGGTAACTTTTTTCCACAGACCATGGGAACATTGCTGAGGGCCTCTGCAGACCACTTAATGATCTTTCCTAATGTTGATTGTACTGTTAGATGTTGTTCTGCAATCTTTCCATGGACCACCTGAATGGAGCTCATGAACCACTGCTCTACACTATACAACGATTTAGATCAGAAAGATAGGTCATATATATATATACACACACACACACACACAGAGGTAAAACCCGTTATAATGCGATGCTCGGGGTCCAAAGAATAACATCGTGATATAAGCGGGATAATGTTAAAATAATTTTCAAAAAACTTCCCCATAGCAAATTTGTGTTGAAATTTCAATGTCATCAGTTTTAACTAACCTCTTGATCATATATCGTTTGTTTTGTTTGCTGGGTTTCATCAGACGTCAAATATACTTCAGTTTGAAATTGTATACATGCCAATATGGTGGAAACGGTGCCGGTGAAGTTAAGGCAACATAAAACACAGTGATGGGATTAAAAATCTGCTAGGGATACAAATAATTGTCTTTTCCGAGATAATGTATTTAGGATGTTAAAAAGAGAAGTCACCATAAATTAAAAAATTGGAGCCATGCTGCCATCGCATTTTTACCTGTGTGTGTGTGTGTGTATATATATATATATATATATATATATATATATATATATATATATATATATATATATATATATATATATATATTGTATGTGTGGTTGAAGTGCAGAAATGTTGGAATTCTTAATGAGATCTGGCTTTTCTATTGAACTTGTTCCAAGGTGTTCACAATTCAGATGCACATATACATGCAGGACCTTTGAGCCTGTTTTGTAATGGTTCCACCTGTGCATTTACATTTAGACAAGCCAATCCAGTCAGGAGGGGGATAAAATAACAATTTCATGTCTCTCATAACAAAAGCTGGATCTGAAGTGGCATTCATCAGGCTGTGGTGGTATTCTTCCTTTATAGGGAGATGTAATTACACTCTGTTTGTTCTGGTGCGAGGTAGAACAGCCTTGTGACAGCAATTGCGGCAATGCTCAGTTGCCCATACATAAAGGGGGTAGCCAGCTGACCAGCCACAAAATACGACTGCCATTTATATCAGGATGTCAGCTATCCAAAAGATTCTTTAGAGTTTATGATGCTATTCATATGTTTTATATAGACTATCAACTTGTCATTATTCAGTTCTGGAGTTGATCCAAGGGGGAATTGTTATTCTTTTTGTTTTTGCATATACATTATGTATTGCATGTTTATTTAGAAATCTGGTGCAAGATGGCTCTTCTGTATTCTATATCCATTGTCAACTCGATTACACACAAGATGAGTTGTTTCAGTTCTTTTTGAAAATCATCATTCCACAATGTCTCTTCAAGGATGCACAGCTGCAGTGTTCATTCTGATTTCTGAAAAATTGTCCAAAAATAAAGCATTACAGTAGCGAATATTTTCAAGCTCAACATTTTTGTTTTCATTAAATTCTTCTTGTATTTAGAAACCAAATCCCATCCCTTTTATTCTTCTTTTAAAATGAAGGGGAGGGATTTTCCAGCTCCTCATTTCTAGAGTAGACTCAGATTTTACTTTGGAAACAAATTATATGAAAACTTCAGTTTTAGTTCCTTCCAATATATAATGAATGTTATAAGGGATCAAAGCCATAATTAGAACAAAGTCCATTGTTCAAAATGATTATAATTGTATGAAGATTTTCAAAAGTTTCTGGCACAGAGATCAGTTTGTTACTGCAGGGGTTGTTGCTATTGGGTGTTAGACCAAGAACACATTGTTGCACATGAACTGCAACTGAACACGTCTTGCAGTCCAACATGTATAGGATCCATCATAATTTTTTTTCTAGACTATATGAAACATATTGTAGTCCTACTAAGACTTGCATTTCCAAGTAATTACTTTATGACTGGATTGTAAATCATAAAACTTTGTCTCCTCTTGCAGCACATTTTTAGACAAGAGATAAGCATATAAATTTTATCTGCAGCAGTTGTAGTGTTCTGTTAAGACTTTGTTGTAAGAGTTTTGAAAATCAAATGATAATCTCTGGGCTAAAAGGCAGTTTGCATGTAGATGTACAGAAAGTATACAGGTGCCTTCTTTGATACTCTTGGAGTCCCTGAGTTTGTGAAATAACAGGAAAATTGGTGTTAGTGGACATCTCTTGCTTACCATGTGTGCATTGATGCAAATGCAAACAAATTGTCATTTGTTATGTAGAGGTTTCATGAGTGCTACATGCACCAGTTAAAATTAGGTTACTGTTACTTTTTACTTTATAGTTTTCAATTTAGCCATACATCCCATGGTGGTTTTCTTAAGATGTACATGGATCTTTTTATTCACTGTACAGACAACAACATAAAAAATTAATTTAATATAAGAGTCTCAGTCTTGTCCAGTCCACCTATTTAAGTCAGAAATGATGTACATAAATGGAAAAACTTGAAGATTGAGCAATGTCTAAAAATTCTTAATATTGAAATTAATCATGGATGTGGATGGCAGGGTATGCACATGGATGCCAAAGGCAACAAGAATGTGGAGTAGATTTGAAATGTAGGCTTGCTTTGCAGAATGCATAAAGAAATATAAAGCTTCCTGACTTTTAGCAGACAGTCTTGTTCTGAAAGTGTCCATTATAAACTTGATCTGTGGTAGCCTCAGTGTGTGAAATGTACCTGTATAACTTGGTGAAGGTAAAATCATTGGGTATGAAATTTATTTTACTAAGGTAGTCTTTGTTTTGATTGTTTGATAGTGTATTATACACCATTCATACATGTTGGGAAGGAAACCATCAGTTACTTAAATATCTTTCTTTTATCCCCTTTAAGACCCAAATTACTTTTCTGTTAGAAGTGCTTCAAGTGCATATCTACTTTACAGTGCTTGTCAGTTTTTCATATTGTCCATGAAATGGTCAGTTTAGTTTTCCCTTTGATAATACTTTGGTAATTTCTGAACTTGTTTTTATTTATTTCAGTTTAAAGTAGGCAAATGATCGAGTTTAGGTATGTTGGATTTAGGTATGTAGAGTTTAGGTATGTTGGATTTAGGTATTAAGAGTTTAGATATGACAGATTGTGGCTTTTATCCAGATTCAAACTAAATGTACATTAGTTACGGAAACAAGAACTTTGGGAACAGTGTCATTTAAATGGCAAACCTTGATGTATATTTCTACCTTTTATGGTTTTGACAGTCAATTTTAAAAGATGTGCATCATAAATGTCTGTACATGATTTGACCTAGCTGTCTTGGAGACTGTTGGCACCTGTCATATTTGATCTGAGATCAAATTGTGTATCATGAACTTTTGTACATGAATTTGCCCTTGCTGCCTTGAAGGAGACTGTTAGCACCTGTCATCTCATTCCTGATCAGATTGTTATTAATTGATACCAGAGCAGATACTTACAACTTGTCTGCTTAAGTGATATATAAACTGGCTTCTAGTGGCCATCTGGCAGACTTGACTACTTGAATTGGATGGACAATAGACTCTTTTACTGGCTATCTCTCTTTGGGGACCAGTCATTTAATGGGCAGGGGTGCTGGACATTTTTTTCTTCATATTTGTACATCAGTATAATTTTGTTTGTGAGGTGTCATCTAGGGGTACAAGACTGAGTCAAAAATCCCCTTTCCCTTGAGTCAGAACTGGGGGTCAGACTGAGTAAAAAAAAAAAAACTTTGGTATCAAAACTGGGGTCAGATTAAAAATGTGGGGGTCTGTCAACCACAAATGAGGGTAAAGGGAAATGCTGTTTCATTTTCTATATCACAGCAAGAATATTTTTTGCAAACAATTCGAGAGCTATAGCTGTTTTTCTACACACACACACACACACTGCTGATTAAAGGGTTGACCCCTTAGGCTCATGTCTTTGAGGAGTGAAAAGATGGAGTTCACAAATCATTTTTAGAAAAAGAAATTAATAAAACTTAAAGTTTGGGGTGCAAGACTAGTGTTTGAGGGTCCATGAAGGATAGGAAGCACTTGGAAATCCATGCAGTGGTTGAAAATTCGCTCATCTGGCTCAAAATGACAAGTGGAAATTTGTGGTTGAGGTTCTGCATGGGTTGAAAATTTTCACTCATCCGTCCCTAAATGGGGAGTGAAAATTTCTGGTTGGGGCTTGAAAGTGATTCTATACCAGGAGACGGCAACCAATGGCACGCGTGTCACAAGGTAACACATCAAGAGGTTTTGTGTGGCACGCGCAGGGCAGCCAAAAATCTCAATTTTAACTGTATTACCCTTTTGCTGGTGGCACGCTATGTAAAATAGATTGCCGACCCCTGTTCTGTACCATGCAGTGGAGCAACTAGAAAATATTGTTAAAGTCAAAAGGAAGAACTGAGTAAAAATCTACTAAATAAAGTTATGTATCTTAGGAAGTTTGACATGTGATAAAAATGATTAAGCCTATACAAGGTAAAATATATTGGTATGTTTACACAAACTTGTCTTTCTCAACAATGACAGATAGCATGAGATTCACACTGTATTTTGTTCATTGTTGAATGACATTGTATTTGAAGTAATTAAAGGTATTAAATACATCTTTTGTCTCAGTTAAATCAAAAATGGTGCAAGATTGTGTGAAACATTAAATGAGATAAAAGTACAGAAAATATCTTAAGCTTTCCTTGAGTCAAATTTAAATGACTTTAATTTAATGATGATGTTGCTTACTAATGGACTTCCAACCCCCCACCCCAGTTTCTGGTTTGTGCATTCTCGACTGCTAGTGTCAAAATCATGTCCACAGCCTTATAAAATCAGAATAATTGATTGTAGTGATCTGTATTTTGGAAAAAGATTTTAGAGCAAAGTCACAGACTTGAAGACTTCAGTTATGTACCTTTGTCGTAATTGTTGAAGGATACATTGCAATTGATGGGGTAGGAATGTAAACCTTGACATTAGTGTATCCACTGACATGCTAATAGTTAATCATGTACATGGAGCAATAGAGAATTTGTCTTACAAAATGTGGGTTACACAGCAGTCTGAACTGTTCTGCTAAATTGGTACTTCCTCCATGCCCAGCAGCCCTTTGTGACAAATCTCATGAAAGCAGCTGGGATGAACTCCAGGAGTTCCAGGATCAACATGTATATGGCTCAGGTTGCATATAAATGGCCAAGTTCTCCAAAATGATGTGTGTGAATATATATATATATATATATATATATATATATATATATATATATATATATATATATATATAGACACACACACAGGAAGTCTTTGGGGAGAAAGTACCGTGGCTTATCAGATTTGGCCATACATGACTGGAGTTGTTGATGTCTTCTGGAACAGAGGTGTGCTTATACAGCTTCCATAAACTGCTTGTATCAATTACAGAGAGGTAGAAGAGCTGATTTTTGTATCAGGAGTTCTAGTACATAAATTTGCTGTACACTTTCTACAAACTTCATGCATAGCATAATATTATTTTGTTTTAATTTCCTGTCTCCCCAATAGTGTTTTTAGTAACTCTTTCCACATACACTTTATTCATACGATTTTAAAGTAACGATCTTGTTTGTTTCCTGGTACAAAGACATCCAGGTCATTCTAAGTACATACAAATAAAATTTATATATCAGTCACAGCTAGAACCCCAAAATTTAAGGGGTAAATTCTAATTGTCCTAATTAAAACTCATTCTCAACCACTTATTATAGAAATATTAAAATGGACAATTTAAATGAACTATATTTTGTAGTTTTTGTGACGCATATTCTGTATCTACTCTAACACTAGTTGTAAAGTCACGAACTGAGACCATCTTTTATCCCTCTGGTAAACAAATTATTGTTGTTGAAGAGTGAGAAAGCAGCTCTTATATAATTTTGCTCAAAACAATTAGAAAACATACTTCTAATGGAAACTTTTATAGTAAACAAAGTTGGCAATATTCCTGACAGATAAGCCTTTTTGATGAAAGACATACTGGTCAGTCCTGAATTAGCACTTGCCCAGTCGAGTGAGTGATACAGTATACATGACTGCCATATGATTTGACTTGGCAGTTTTATATTGGGCAGGCGAGTTTTTTTTAGATAATAAGCATCCTAATTTTAGCAACATTTATTCAGCCTGGATCTCTTGGCTAGTCATAGACATATTGTAAGCAAGAACCTGTAAGTAGTTATATGGTGGTAAATGACATGCTTTGTTATACAGCAAGTTGCATAGGGGTCATCTGGGTCAGAATCAAATTGGTGCAGACATGACCTTTTGTCATGCCAAGTTCTTTAAACATTGACTATTGTTACTGTTGTTATGGGGTTTAATGCCATTTTTTCTGCTCAAGATAGGTTATACATGGCAGCCAGTATAATTGGCAGAGGAAGAACCTGGGAAAACCACCAGGAAGAACCAGTGACCCACGAGAAGCTACAGACAAGCTTTCTCACCTACACACATCAGCTGAACCAGAGACTTGAACCCATGCAAAGAGATGTGTGATGGCAGTGATCAGGAATCGTGAGCGCTTTAGATCACTCAGCCACTTCGGGCCCCAACATGGACAATAATGGTTAATTATAATGGAGACAGTAAAATGATCACTTTAATTGATGGAAACCATTTTGAATGAAGTAGTGTTGACTGATTTTCCCAAGGTATATATATTTTTTAAATATTCTTTTCCAAATGTATTCCCGTATTAATTAGCATCCTTACTTGACGAATAAACGTCAATTGTACATTAGAAATGTGTAATTAAAATCTTTACATGATATATCCATGTTTGATAGTGAATGTAGCCAGGCAAGGATTTTGAACTTTTGTAGATATTGGGTATCAAGATTAACAAATATTGGAGAAACCTGTCTAACTGCAGTAATTTCTCTAAGAAAATGTACATGTTTTTGGGAGGAAGAAAAATGGAATTCGTGTGCACGTTTATTTATTTTTCTTTACGGCCTTTCGTGTAATACATAACTAAATATGCCAGTTTTAAGGACAGTATATGCCACAGCTGGCAGAAAAGGTAAACGTCTTGGTTGGCAGATTGATATTGTTGTCAACTGAAAAGCATCGTATGCTGAAATCAGTTGATAATTTGTCCTGTTGGTATGTTGCGGTCTCTGTTGTTGATTGACAAGATGTCTTGATATACTTTGTTTTTTTCTCTGTTCTTTATGGATCTTAAGCTGTCTTTTCCCCTCCATTTCATAATATTTTACCATTTTAGATTTCAGCAATGGTCATAGAAGATTGTCTTGATACACTGAAGCATTCAGATTAATGTCCTGAACTGTGTTTGGCAGGATTTTATACTGCCAGTAAATGTAGTTGAGTGCCAGGTGATATAGTATTCACCTGCCAGTAAGGCCAGTTAAGCTTATGGTAGGGTCTTTCTGCATGTGTCATGTGTGTATTCGCATTTGTTATTTATAACTTTTAAAAATAAACTTCTCGACCAATTTATACATGATTTTACAAAATCATCATGGCATTAATGCTTTCATATTTGTTCAGTGGATGCTGATCCATTATACAGTATTCCAGAAGTAGAACAACTTTTCAACAAGTTGTCAAAAACTCTGGAAAAGTTTCCACATTTGATTGACAAATAGTCGTGGAATATGAAAAGTCTTGGAATAGAGAATTTTCAATTCTTATGCAGTGATGCTGGTGTACATATGCCGGCCATATCTAAACACAGAAAAACTTTGAACAACTACTTCTCAAAAACTGCTGAACATAATTTGACCAACTTTGATATGAAGCATCTTGACATAGGGTGCTTTCAGGTGCAGCTGCCATCGAATATGGCCATCATTACTAAAAATATAACCTTTTAAACATGTTTTCAAAAACAACTTGAGACTTGTACCAAACTTGATAAAAGTATCATGGTATGCATAGATGGATTTTAGGTTCATGCAAATGATGCCAGCCTGGTGTCAGATATGACTGTTGATGTTAGAAATATAAAACCCTTCCTGTGAGTTCTTAAAAACTGCTGAATTAGCTGAATTAAGTAAAGTTTGACCAAAAGCTAAAAATAGAAAAATATTTGAATGACTTCTCAAAACCCCTCAACCAGCTTTTAATCGAACTCTACTCCAAGCATCCAGGCATGAAAGTGTTTAGACTGACACAGAGATACCTGTCTCTCATCAGCAGTGGTTACCGGAACTCAAATGAGAAAGTCCTTTAAATGGCTTCTTGAGAATTTAACAGAATTAGACTAGATAACAAAAATCCACCCTCACATGAAGAGCTTTTATACTTTTACAAATGGTCTCAATCCACTATTAATTTTGGTTTGTGTTATTAACTCAACTGGTGAAAAAGTTTGATTTGGTCTGTTGTCTCTTGTCCAGCCATCCATTCGCACTTTGGTCCAAAACGAAAAGGCACCACATTGACAGT
Organism: Megalonaias nervosa; assembly: GCA_016617855.1. Lineage (NCBI taxonomy): Eukaryota > Metazoa > Mollusca > Bivalvia > Unionida > Unionidae > Megalonaias > Megalonaias nervosa. The sequence goes on from JAECUM010003769.1 coordinate 16,537, forward strand.
CAGTATGGCCAGCACAGTAGTCCTCTTAAAAATTGTGTTGTTACGCCACTTTAATGGTCATATCTACATGGGGTTTTCAGTGAAAGACTTTTTACAGTGTATAGTTGGTTCTAAATGAAAAAATACACTGCTTGCATGTCCAATATGGTCATTAAAGCAGCCAGTTTAAAATCTTCCTGTTGCTAAATGTACTTTTCCTGAATGGAATGTGATATTGACACAAACTATTCACCTGAAGACCGCTCTTACAATATCTAATTGGTCCGAAATTATAATGGTGCCACTTACACATCCAGTATGGCTGCCATAACACCCATCTTGATAACCTTGTTATTGCTACTCCTGAATGTATGCTTGGTTATATCAGGATGAAGTTTTCGCAGAAAGACATTCTATGATGTCTTGTTGCTTGTAAATGAAAATGGTGCTGATCTGAATGACAGTCAGGTCTCGACATTGGTTGTCATGAAAATCTTGTTATCGCTAGTTTTCCTAGACTGCTGGTGGTAAAAATATCATGCTTTCACATAAAGGCTTCCTAGATAGAAATGGTGCCAGTTTGATACCCAATATAGCCATCATGGCAGCCATTTCGAAAATCTTGGTATCATTACTCCTCCAAAATGTAAAGTCATATCGACATGGGGTTTCAGCGGAAGACTTCTTGTGTCTTGTTGATCCTAAATGAAAATGATGGCTATGTGAGAAAGCTTGCCAATAGCTTCCTGTGGGTCAGTGGTTCTTTCTCAGTTTTATTGGTCACCATGAATATCCTATCATGTAGTGAAAAATGGCGTTATGCCTAAAATGACAACAACAAAATATCTACTCATCTTTGAGTGCCAATATAGGAATATTAGGTTCACTCTAAGTTTTGAAACTCGATTTTCCACAATACAAAAGACTAATTAACAAGATAATACAGTGCAGGTCAACTTAAAATTGATCACAGTAATGCAACCAGCTCTTCCGGAAGTCAGAGATCGAAGCTTAGTTGGAACTTTATTAGGTTCTCATGAAAATGCTTGTGGTCATTGTTGTGACAGTTGATTGACACATTTCATTTTTTAATACAATGAGGACATGTCACATTTATGAAGATCACACTGAAACTGAATTAAAAGATGAAACTAAAATGCAAATTTCACTTGACAAGACTTAAATTGGTACTGATCTCTTAAAGTATTGCTTCTGCTGGCTTACTGACATTCTTATTTTGTAGTACATTATGTACAGTGTACAGAGAATTCTTTGTCTAAAACATAAGAAAATTTAACAAAATACACAAATTTTAATACTTCACATTTCATGATTTTGAATCAAATTTCCTGGCACTAACTGCTGTTTTCATTGATAAAATGAGTGGTACATGATGGTTTCATTTACCAGTTTTGATCATGATTTTGTAAACATTCAACAAATTGGGGGGGGGGGCTTATTTTTTAAATTATCTTATCCAAGAGGCTAAGATGGTCCTAAAATGAATAACTGAAATAAATGTCATTTATGTACTACTTTTATTGTATTTAGGAACCATGATAACTCAGTTGATGCAGTGTTGAACTTGTAATCCAAAGGTAGTAGAGTTGATACCTGTTCAATCCACCCCAGGTCAGCTTCCTCAGCCTGTCCATTGGAAGGGCACTTGGTTCCGGTTTCCTTGACATCATATAACCATTGATGTGTTCACTCGGTCATCTCTCATTATGCCTCAGGTGGCACAAAAGACTTAAATGAGAGCATGCCACTGCTGATGGTGTGCAGTCATATTCCTCTTTCTCTATATAGTCCTTCTCCAAGCCTCTCTGGGCTGACCCCTCCTTTGTTGCCCATCTGGGGTCCAGTGGAGGGACAGTCTTGGGCGGTACATCCAGGGACATTTTATACATACCTCAATCATCGTCCATCTTTCTTTTCACAATATGGACAAGAAATGTTGATTCTGTCCTTTGAAGATCTTCATTTTTATATTGCTTGGCCAAGTCTTTCTCTGACATTTTTTGGGGAAGATTTGAAACATTTGTACTATTCTTGATGTTAGCTTCTAGTATTCAGAGCTGTACAGTAGCACTCCAGTGACATTGCTTTGGTAAATCAAGTTTTAATGATCTTCAGGTTTGAGTGGAGTCCAGGTTGTTTGGATTTCTGTATGTTTCAGCATATTGAAGGTTTGATTTGCTTTGTTAATTCTGTTTGCTGCTTTTTCTCACCTAGAGTCTCCACTTTGCTTCAGTGTATGTAGATTTCTCTACCTCCTATTGGTTTGTTATTCACAATAATAGGATTGTTTGTTTTATGGTTTTATGGTCATTAATTTGGTCTTGTGCTGTTCACTTTCAGTTCTATCATTATGGCTCTCCAAGTTCAACGCCATTTCTTATCTGTTTACTGATTGAAAATGGTAGAATGTCATTGATGTAGTCAAGGCCTTTGAGGGATGATGTAAGGGGCCACCAAGTCCCCTTTTGCTGTCCACATTTGTCACTTTGATCAGCCATTTGATGGCAGTGGGAAAGATGAAAGGTGCAGGGATGCAGCCTTGTTTCATGCCCTTGTTGATGCTGAAGCAGTCTGAGAGATGGTTTTCACAGATGACTATACACTGGAAGTCTTGGTGCAGAAGCTTTATTTACAACTTCAGTGTGATCCCAGAGTGAGTCATAGTGAAGGCTGTCAAATACATTTTCAGACTCTTTGAAATTGGTGTAGGTGGTACTGTTCCATTCAGTTGTCTGCTCCAGTATTTGTTGAAGTGTGAAAATCTGGTCAGTGCAGGGTTTTCCTTTACTAAAACCAGCTTTTTCTTTTCTGACAAGGGCATCAGCTGTGATGGTGATCCTCTTGAGTATGATTCTGCTAGTGATGGATAGCAGGGTGATGCCTTTCCAGTTGTTGCAGTCCCTATGGTCAACGTTTTTGTTATTTACCAGTCTCGTAGTTTGATTTTGGTGTGCAGCTGTACAGTAGGTTTATTTAGCATTTTGATCTGGCAATAGAGGAGTTTATATTTCTCAGTCATTTGAAGAATGAATAGAGGAGTGCTGTATTTTAAATTTTAAGTTATCATTCATACTCAGTATACATAGAAAAGTGCATGTAGACTGTAGGCTTAAAAAATATCAGTATAAACATGTTCTTTTGCAATTCTTATTAATACAACACTGTGCAAATGAGCTTTCTTTGACTTGAAGGACAAAGAATGGTATGTACAATACTGAACCTGTATGGAGGCTTTCTTTGTGTGGTGCAGTCAGATGATTTTATGATTCTAGCACAAAATTTCCTGGCTTATTTATGTGTTTTCTGACATTACTCAAATGTTCAGCTGTAACTTGATCATTGGTTGATGATTGAAAAAGGCTTCTGAAAAGGCCAGTAATTAGTTTTCCACAGGTTGTTTGCTGGATTGAATACAGTTCTAGATGATAGCTTAGTCAGACTTGATTGATGGCTTTCAAGTTCCTTTCCTTGCAAATCTGGGTAGAGTTCTCTATACATTTGTTGCACCTAGGATTCCAAGGGCAGGGGACATTGTTCCCCATCCTTCCTTGTTTGGGGGGGGGCCACATAACATTCTGAAAGGACAAAGGAATTAGATAGCTCTACATTAACTAGTAGTGCAAAAATAAAATGCAGTATAATTTTATTTGTTTTGACTGTTTTGCCATTCAAATTTTGTCATTTGTAGTGTCCTACTTATTGGAGACATACTTTTTGTAATATTTATAAAGTGCTCAAATATCACATGTAAACATTAACATGTTGTAATATCTAGTTCGCCTGGAATGCAATTTTCCGATCTGGATCTTGCCATCATTTAATGTTAGTGTTCACTTGTCATCAACCTACATTTATTATAATTATTCCCATTTTTTCTGAGTTAGGTTTCAAATTGATAATTCATTGATTAAATGACATTGTGTATTTGCTTCATACTAAAACTGTATTTAAATGGATATTAATTGCCATCTTTAATGACTTTGGCCATTACTGGTTCCAACATAGTGGATGAATGAACACTACAGAAAAGTAAAAGGTGTATTTAAATTTTGTCTTGAAGAAGCACACCAAGGGGGTGCACAAGGGTCAAGATTTAGGTGATATGGACAAGAAATTGCAGAAATATCGTGATCCCATGTTCAGAATAATATAAAAATTAGCACTGAATTGGCATTGAAGGTAAATTTTGAATGGTACAAGTTAGTCACCATGTTTTAATTTTTAGAAGGGTAGTGGATGTTAACAGTAGTTTTCTTTTTGGGTTTAAAAGAAACAAGTGTGTATGTGGTCACAAATTTGTTTGGCATCTTCATTAAATTCAGCACGAGTTACTTTGTTGTTAGTCATCTCTGCTCCTGCATGGAGACTTGGTCTAGATAGAATTTTCCTTTCATGAGGAAATTGCACTGTTAAGATGATGCCATAACACCAATCGAAATTGAAGCAAGAATGTAAAATTGGTATTAAGACAATTTTAAGGCATTGCATAGTAAGTAACCAAGCAGGGTTCTGCATCTAATCAAATAGAGGAGCTTGAAATTGCTGAAACATTTTGACTATAATCTCAAATGACTAGAGTTATGTGTAGTCCATATTTTTTATTTTTAATTTTTTGTGTTGTCAAGGGTAAAAATAGCATATGAACAGACTACAGGTCCAAGTATTTCTGTAATCTGTATACTGGAAATATGGCCAATATGTTGACACATGTGAAATGACATTGACAGTCCTTCAGAAGATGACAAGACCTTCAGATTGATAAGTGTATCAATAAATGTACCATATCATATAGCTTCTGTATCACAAAACCAACTGATCAATGGCATATTTGTGCAGTTTCACCCCATTTCAATGATCAGTTCCTTGATGAAACTGGATGTCATGCACTTAGGTTATGAAAGAAACCTGTACATTTTTAAGTTTAAGAGTCAAAGATCAAGGTAGGTCTAATAAGAAAATAGTTTCTATTTAGCACGGCAAGATTAGGTCAAACATGTATAACCTAACCAAAGTTGAATGTTGTTGATAAATTTGTTGATCAGTAATCTCAAGAGTTTGCCCTGGTAGTGTGTACAAGAACTATTCAGCAGGGGGGAGGGTACTCTGGTCTACATGCTGCTCAGGATAAATAAGAGTTTTGACTGTTTCATATATTTCATCATAAATAAACAATATTATATTATTTTAATCCATTAAGGAATTTGAAGAATCCCTTGAATTCCAAAAATGCTCATGTGTTTGAGTAATCCTATGAATTCCAAAAGTGCTCATGTCCTGAGTATTTTTTAAATATGATGAATCTTTTAAATAGTAAAAGTTTTTTCCACTTAGTTGCGCAAAACCATTTTATGCTGATCCTGTCTACTATGAATTTGTTATAAAAACTTCTGGACCCAAATATATCATTATTTGATGATGCCTTATCTTCTAGTCTCAATAATTAAATACATTTTTGGTCTGCATGTGTTCATCACAGTTTGCAGATTTGTACATCAAATTTATTGGCACTCAAAATGACATAAAATGGATTGCTGCTGGCACCAGTTCACCATGGTCTGCAGATCTGTACAGAAAGTTTATGAAATGTAAAGAGATGTTGATTTGGTAACATTACATAACTAATTTTAGGACCTGTACTTCAATTTCTGTTCAGTAATTGCTAACAGGTAAACATTGAAATAAACTGCCACTAAAGCAAGTTATCAGCTTGTTAGTTTCTAAAACTTTGCTAAAAATTGATGAAGTTGTTGTAGCTGTGTAGGGTAGGTGGCAGCTATATTGGGGAATTAGCTGGTAGAGCAAACAAACAAATGTCATGGCTACATATTTCTTTAATGGTTTCTTTTCACTGTACCAAATTCCAATTTAAATTCAAATTCAAAACTGCACTGAGTGCCTCTGTATATATATCAGCCTTGAGGACTTCACAGGAGACATACTGATATCATATTTCTGTAACTGTCTTGACTGCCTCTGGTACACAGAATCTGTGTTTTCTACATTAAACTAAACATTTGACATCTCACTAATGAGTTGCCCAGAACTTGATTTGAAAACATATAAATGATTATAATATATCTGATCAGATTCACACTCACTTTCATCCTCTCCCTCAAAATATAAATGTTAAATAAATGTAGTTTATGTGTGTTGGTAAAGATTGTCAGAGTTCAAGTATAAAATATCTATTTCTTTTAAAACGATATATAAGTTATTCTTGCTAGTTAGAGAAACTTAATCTACTATCTTGTCTCTAATATCATCAACATTTTCAAACTCTAAAACTAATTATAAGTCCTGTAAATAATCATTTAATTTGCATAAACACAAATGCCTGTTGTTCTCACTTACTACATAGACCATAGAGCTAGACCTGTTAAACCAAATGATTTGCGTCCATAAGGCCATGGGGTGAGTGTGCTGTAAAGACTCTGCTTGTATTGTTTTAGACTGCAGAAGCAGAACATCTATTGAAATGTGGATTCTATCCAATATGGCTATGTACAAGACCAGAAAATTGGAAAACAGTTGAATCATATCAAATGTCCCTACTACAAAGTCCAAAACATTTCAAATGTATTTGGAAGCTGTTGATATAAATGTTAAGGGGAGCACATGCACAAATGTCTTCACAACTTGATGCCATCAAGTGGAAACTGTTATTATAGGTGAATAACCTAATTGACAACTACTTGTTAAAGTGGTCAGTTAAAAAAGAACATGATTGTTATCAACTGTCAGTTTTTGCTAAAGTTTTAGAAACTACAAAATAAAATTGTTTTAGTGCAGTTTTAAAAAAGATATTTCTGCTTACTATCAGTTACCATAATGCAACCTAAGTACTACCAGAAATTAAAATTAATTACGAAAGATGTGTTATAATTCTTAGAGATAATTATAGTAGAGTATTGGACTTGTAATCCTAGGGTCACAGGTTTGATACCTGCCTGGGCCAGACTGGGATGGCTGAGTCTGTGTTCTTGAAAAGGCATTTGGCCTCTATTTCCACTTCACGACATGGCCAGTAATATGTTAAAAGTGCCATTAAATAAAAAAAAAACCCAACTCTTCAAATTTGTTTCATGACAGCTTGTAAAGTGTGTATTCACAAATTGTTGATTTTGTGGTTGCTGCAGATCATGAATTGAAAAACCCACCCAAGAAATTCATTTCCCTGTATACAGTGTGAAATGCTGAATTTAAAAATCCACCCAAGAAATTCATTCCCCTGAATACAGTGTGAAATACTGAATTTAAAACCCATTAAGAAATTCATTCTGCAGTGTACAACATGAAATACTGACATTTTATTGGCCACAAAACCAAAATAAATTGATGCCAACGAAAATAAATTCAGTTTTTTTTCTCAGTCACCGACCTATGATACAAAATGACCGCTATACTGATGTATTATTCCAAGTCATACTAAACACCCATCAGGGTTTCTCCATCACTGTGTCCTTAATAGAATCCCATGTAAAATGAAAGCCTGGTAGGCACTCATTAGTGTGGGCAGTGAGGTTTGGAACCTTACTGTTCTCTCCTTCAGGCAAAACCTCCAGTAGTAATCTGAATCTGATCATAATGCCTGGTTGAGCTCATGCATCACACATGAACATGACCTTGTTGAACTTAAACTTTAGTTTTATCATTCTAATTTTCTGACCCCCCCCCCTCCAGATGACCATTCTCTTTTTACAGTAATAAATTTGGAAAGATAATCTTCTTGCTTTAGAGCCTCATTAATTCATGTGTAGATATTACTCTACCTATTACAGAAGTTCAGACTAAGTGAAGACCCCCTGTTACACAATGGTTGGGCTACACAGTACTATTGTGCTATCTGGCATGTTGTGCAGAAGAGTTATAGGTAAGTTACCTGAAGAAAATGATGTCTGTGTCCCCAAGGCTATACAAATTGAAGCGGAAGGGTGCTGGAGTAGGTGCAAGTTCATGCTTCAGTGGCTCAGTTACTATTTGAAATCAACGCATATTAAACAAGAAATAGTGAAAAGTTTGATTACATATTTAATATTTGGTTGTAAGCAGAGAATCATGTATTGTTAATACATGTAGAGTATGAATATGTATACTTGGCATCTGATCTCACTGCATCCGTCACAGTGAATCCATAATAATTCCATTAAAAATATGCGTGTACAAGCTTAGCTTTGTGTCAGTTCATCATTGATCATGAGTGTCTGAATTAAATGCAGAAAAAATAATCCAGATATAATGTACGGAATGATGAAGACCGTTTACAGTTCACTATATTTGCAAATGTATGTATTGAGGTCATTAATTGGTGTCTAACAGTTGTTTACAAAATGATAGAATTATTTCCACTAGGTTCCAAGGCATGTGAATACTGATGAAGTATTTGACTATGTCATGAATAATTGTTAATTAACAAATGGGGTAATGAATTATTTGATTCAGTGCTTGATTTAGTGTGTGATGATTTTAGGACAACAAGACTAAGCTACATGCACATTGGTGATGCTTTGTTATACAGAAGTTCCTGACAACCTCAGCAACCTTAAGGTGCGAGATTGAACTCGATTAGCAACTACATAATTAGCTAGTTAAATTGTTTGATTTCTGAATTTGGTTAGAAACATTTTTTTGTGCACTTCATTGTTTGGTGCTTTGGTTTTGTATGTTGGTGGACTGTTAAAAAAATCTGCTTGCTATTGTTTACCATGGACTAAGTAACAATTCTACACAGGATACATTTAAGACGACAACAGAGAAGACTTGCTAACTGTGACACATCTTGCCAAATTATGACATTATTAAATCAAACTATTTTAACAGTAAAACTTTGTACTGTCATGAAATTTATGAAATATTGTAAAAATTTGGTAGCTGATTGGTGTTGTATCTGAATATGTGTTGTGTGTTACTGTAGTTCTGTATGTGGAAAACAACAGTTCTCATAGAACAAGAGATTTATTAAATGTACAGAGTATTGAACAATATTTATTGAAAACAAAATAAGTTTGAAGAGAGAACTCTGCCCTGTCATGAATGAAGGCAGATGAACATTGAAAGGGCAAGAGGATGCTCATGAAAAATGACAGGGTCAGGGTGCAAGCTCTCCCTGGGTTAGTGGCTAATATTTAAGATACGGAAATGTTTACATACTGTTGTTGGAAAATGCTTGCATAATGTTGTTGGATAGTGCCAGGTACATCACTTAAACTGATACCTTCCCCTTCCAGAATGCTCATAAACCATCATTCTTTAAAGTGCAGATCAATTCATAATGTAAACATATTGGTATGCATATTGACTAATAAGTGACTTTGATTGAGAGCTGATGACTCAAGTCAAGAGCATTCTCTTGGAGGCAGCATAGTTGTACTTCAGTATTTAGTACTAAACACTTAAGCCCATGTGTCATGAACACACTATTGAGCATATACTGTACATACTGAGATTGGCTCAGGACTTGGGCTAATGAAAGAGAATGGGGTAAAAAAACCCATTGATATAATCTTGATTACAAATTATTAATGAAAAATACAAGATACTTGAATTTGCAGTTTGAACTAAGCGTGGCTGATACATAAAAAATTGTTATCCACATCCAGTTCCATTAAGAGTGGGAATTAAATGTCCTTCAAACATGCATATTTGTTTGAACAGTGTTGTACAGCTCCAATACTGTTTCAGATTTAATGCTTTGGGATATGTTTGGGGGGTGGTCTGCAGACGTACACAATGGATTTGGAATTTTGATCCACCCCGTCAGGGCAAGTTGGGGATGGGGATAACTTAGAAAAACACATGAAGTATACTGATGTGCTGCGTAAGTTGAGCTATTGACTTGAAAAACCATTTTTTAAAAAAAATTGTCTACTTACCAGAATAGGAATTTTCGTAAAAATGAAAAGAAGTCTGGAGTTTTCCTTCATTCTATGTACAGTATTCAGAGAGGGGCCACAGGTGGCTGAGTGTTCTAAGGCACTTGCCTTTACAGATCACTGACATCTCACCTCTGTGTTGGTTCACATCTCAAGCTTAGCCAATTTGGGTATGGGAGAAAGCTTGCTAGTAGCTTCCCATGGGTTGTTGGTTCTTCCTGAGGTTTTTCTGGAGTCTTCCTCTACCAAATATGCAAATATACTGGCTGCCATTTTTAGCCACCAATTATGTGCTGAAAAATGGTGTTGAACCCATAACAACCAACTAACCAACAGAATTTAGAGCAAGTGATAGAAGATTTTTACCTGCCCAACAAAGTTTTACATGTCCTGTGCAGCTGGATGGCAGGCATTTCTGTGCCTGGGATATGGTTCAATTATTTTGTCAGAATGTGTTTTATGTAGTCATTTGACCACAGGGATAAGTACCTACAGATGACAGACTGTAGACATTAACATATTGTAATCAGCTGTGTGCAGCATGTATTATCTTTTGGTTCCTGGTAAATACTTGTTGTCAGTGCATAAAGAACAATTATATCATATTCTACATAACACTGGTCCATGCCATAATACATCATTACATGTACATGCCCCATTCTTTGCCCAATACTTGTATAAAAATGTCATTTAAAATACAGCTTGTGAAAGATAAGTGGCTGCAAAACCTCACTAAATCATAATTTTCTCAGAACTATCCTCATATATTTACATTCCTTGTGCATTGGTGTGTATTTTTAACGACAGTATTGTAATGAATTTTCCCAAGATAAGTTTGTATCTTGCTCTAATTTATGGTAGCAAAATATTTCACCCTGTGTCATACAGACTGTTAGTTCTGTTTTTAACTGTGTCTTTAATAGAAATGAGCACCACAGAAGATTTTGTAGTGCGTTATACCATAATTTGTTTGTTAATCCAAAACATTTGCATAAATTTGGATTTGAACTAAAAATCTTTCACAATATCCCATTTGGCCACCACATTTGCATAAGTGACACATGTCAAACGTGATTAAGGGATCATGAATATAATTATAATTGTAATCAGCCAAATTAATTTGTGATGAATATTATTGTTTTGTACAAAAAATTTAACGCCATTTTGAATTATTTAGTTATGTAAAAATACTAAGCCATGCTGTTAGTAGCATTCAGTTCATAACAAGATTAATTTCCATACATTCCATACTGATGGAAACTACTGAAGTCCAGTTATAAAGAAAATGTACCATGGTATGTAACACAAGATAAACATACCATGGTATATTTGCATACTGGTAATACCCCACACCTCTAGTCCATAATTGTGATATTACATTGGGTGTGATGATGCATCACTATGTATTGGAAATGTGATATTATTCTAATGTCTTTTCTATGTCTCCACATTCAACATTCTTATTCTTCTCCAGTTATTGTAGTTACCCACATATTCAATAAATATGGAACACTATCAAAAACAATTTATGTTCATCTTTCCATACACAATGTACCCTTAGATATTGTTCACTATGTTGCCTTCTAGCATTGTCAATAAATTCGGGTATGGATGTGCTGATATGTCATTCTTTTGTCTCTGTTGCAGTTAAAGTCTGGTTCAAACTGGGTATCTGAGAATGTGTACAACAGTTAACCTGTACCATATAATCTCATGTACAAGTCCAGCTGCAAACTGCATAGACTCAGATCTGTCATCACTTAATGCATCTGCTGATGTGGGTCTATGCGGTTTGTTAGGAGTAATCAGTAGAACAAACTAAATAGACCCTGATCTGCCAGTTCATTATGCAATGGCAAATCATAGACAGTGGTTAAGTGCAGATTGACCCGACTTTAAGTAAGTATGCATCAAACCTAATGCGACTAAAACTGTTTTAACATTTGGACAGAAGAAAATTCTGCAGGTCATATAGGATTACAGTTAAAAAACTGAAGGGTTGGCAAAGAGGCAAAGGTTTGTCTGCTTTGTTTCGACATTACAAAGTAGTCGAACTTTAAGGTCAGTTTAATAATTTGGACATGCATATAGTTGCATAGTTGCATTAACTTGATATCCTTATTCATGTGATTTCTTCCATTTCTGAAAACTTGGAATAATTTGTATGTCTACAAATTGTAGGTTAATGGAGACAAGATTTTAAGATTATGTTCTGATGATGACTCTATGATGATGATTCTCTGTACAACTGATCACTGCCATCTTGCATTTGTCCACGTGGGTTTGAGTCTTTTGCTTAGCTATTGTGGGTATGTGAGAACGCTTGCCAGTAGCTTTCCATAGGTTCATGGTTCTAAATGGGGGATTTCCTGAGTTTTTCCTCCATCAGTTATATTGGCCACCATGTGTGTAGTCTATCATTTGCTGAAAAATGGCATTCAACCTGGAACAACAAAAACTTGAAAAATAGTAAGATGCATGTAGCTGTAACTTTGACGTATATGTTAAGCTGAGGCATGTAGAAAATCTTGTCATCATTATGCCTGAATGGATGGTCATATCATCATCACGTGTAGAAAATCTTGTCATCACTATGCCTGAATGGATGGTCATATCATCATGGCGTGTAGAAAATCTTGTCATCACTACGCCTGAATGGATGGTCATATTATCATGGCGTTTTCACCGAAAGACTTCTAATGCTGTCTATTTGGACACGAGTGAGAATGGGGCTAGTCTGACATCCATTATAGCCACCATGGCCATCATATTGAATGAAAAGTTTTGCTGCTACTTCTGCTGAATGGATGGTCATATTTGACTGGAGTTTCACTGTAAGACTTTCTCTCGTATCTAGTTGGTTTTAAATGAAAATGATGATTTCGCATCCAATGTTGATGCTGCAGTATCTTGTTTTTGCCCAAGTTGGTTTCAATACTCAATAGTTAAAATGTAGAAATGGTCTTGTCTTGGATTTCTGGAAATTTTTTTGATAAATGGAACATTAATCCCTTCAGGGGACTTGTATTTTTGTTTTTGTTGCATTACTGCTAGGAAGATATTTAAATAGTATATTATGGAGGCAAATAGAGTAATATGCTTTGCTTAGCTCATCAAAATACCTTTTCCAGGATGATCTGATGGTTTGAATCTAACTTGTACCCTTTTGGTCACAAGTGCAAAGTCTAAACTACTAAGTCAACATAAGATTAATGTTAATTCCCATGGCTGACTAAAATTTTCATTTTCACTGAGATGGACAATTTCTTTCGTGTTTTTACTTGCCCATGGTAATTAAATTTTGGATTTTTACTTACCCGTCTTTTTTAAACTACATACTTGTATAAGTATCTTCCTGACTGACTGAATGATAATTTCCAATCATCACAAAGAAAAACAAATAAGATACATGTAAAATCATTGCATGTTTCATGGAGATTTTTATGCACATTGCCACATATACAAAATTGTCCTACGTGAGTAATCTTCATTAAGGTGTATGCTTGCCCATGTGAAAATTCACTTGCCCTGGGTTACAGGTATTGGGGTTTTCAAAGGCCTGGTTACAAAAACATCTATGGGGACTACAATCTTTGTTTTCCATGTTTCAGATTGATCCTTGACCAGAAATAGGAGTATGCTTTGGGTGGAAGGAAAGCATTGAAGACTTGCTGATGTTTTCATTAAATAAAACTTTAAAAAAGTACACATATTAATTGTTATTTTAACACTTTCAGAAATCAACCGTGCAAGATTATCACTTTTTCACTGCAAGAATGGTGGCCGGGAACCTCTCAGTTTACCTGAACCCTATGGACCAGTTGTCACATTGTCAGAAAAGTTGTTTGTACCAGTCAAAGAACATCCAGAGGTAAGCACGTTGTGTCATTGTCCATTTCAGATAGCCTTCGCAATTGTGGCATGTAAATTGATACCCCCCACAAATTTCAAGTTATTCATGGCATGTCCGTATAGATTTTTGAAAATCAAAAGAAGCCCATCTGATCGTGTGGTTATACAGTCATGTGCCTTTTGATTGTATTTTATTTTATTGTTTCAACTTGTATAAATAAAAAAGGATTAAATATGCTTTTCAGAGAGTGCTATATTTGTGTTGACCACTATGGTGGCCTATTGGTTTGAGCACCTGCCTCAGATTTGGAAGGTTGCGGGTTTGAATCCCAGCAGAGTATACCAAAAACTTATAAAAATGGTACTAACAGCTGCCTTGCTAGGTGCTCGGCATTAAGAGGTCAGTGTTAGGACCGCTTGACCTGGTGTCAGGATAATGTAACTGGGTGGGACATCAAGCTACATGTCTGCTGCATGATGCCCTAGTGCTAGACATCACTATAAACTGCCAAACTGCAGATATGATCGTGATATGACTGAAAAATTGTTAAAGCTACGTTAAAAATCCAAATCACACACACATACACACATATATTTGTGTTACAGCTTGCCACCCAACCCTGTTTTGGCTAAATGTGTTTGTTTATATTCATTGCATATGCTTCAGCGATTTTCCATTTTGTTTCATATGTTTTTTGTGAGTATATTTTACTGTTTTTCCCATTGTTGTAATTTTGAAGTACATCATAAAAGTACAACAATCCCATCAAATTTTGTTAGATTGACGTGATCTTTTCTATTAGATTCTCAGTATTTTATGTACCGTGTTTACCGCATATGTTGGGACATGAAAAAATAATTTTTGTTCATGTCCCAGAACTTATGGTGAATATTTTTTTAACCTACATGATGTGTCCCAAGACTTAGGAAATGAAATAAATTGTGTTCATTTTGCCTCCCCCACCCCCCACTGGCCACATCGCATGTTACAATAAAATAGATAAATAAAATGCTTATTCGATAATAAAATGAAAGAAACTAACCTTGTACTGTGATCATCTACTCACTTTTTTGGTCGACATTAGTATTTTATTAAAGGAAAAATATATCCACGAACTCCGTATAAGTAGCGCATGCATCCATAATGTTATCGCTTTTGTCAGACAACAAAACACATTGGTCATTGATGTGAATATTGAGAAACGAATCATGTTCGGTTCCTCAAAGGTTTGAATGTGATGAGAATGAAAACTGGATCAGCAAAATCACATACGAATGAGAGGGAGAGTGAAAATTATCAACCTCATTGCTCCAAAGTACTGCCATTCATGTGTGACACAGTGTAAGGTACAAAATAACCAAGAGTATTATATCCATAGTAACAATATGACAGTATCTCGCATATAAAAATCATTATTAGAAAATATATTCAGTGTGAGTACAAATGACAATCTTTTTGATTCCATGGGTTACAGCAAGTATTATTAAAGCAAGTTAATACTGTGTATACTGTTTACACTGAAGAACTCGAAACCCCCTTTGTGTCAGTTATGACTTCAGATGGCAAACAAATGAAAGCCCAGGTGTTGAATAAACACACCTTGTAACAGTTATAAACTCATTGTTTGAACTTACCAGTAGGATATCAAATACAAAGGTTAATTTATTACAAAGCAAGCTGACCCTGGAAGCAGACACTGGATTCCTTTTAGCATGGAGATTTTTTTTTTTGTTTTTAAAACTATACATATGTATACAAAGTTGGCTGACATGGGGAAGCCAACTTTGATTTCTTTCTACCAGTTTTCACTAGGATTTTGAAAATAAACAGTGGAATACTTTGAAAGGACAACTTCTCACAAATTTACAAAAAAGTGATTCCTTGCAGTCATTGTTATCGTGTACATAGCATATATAAAAGGGAATAAAAATAAAACAAAATCAACCACGTTATAGATCTCCGCTATTATGGACAAGTTTGTAGTGCAATACTCAAGATGTGAAGAGGCCTTGCATCGTGCATGGAAAAAAAATGTGTTGCCTAAAGCTTCACCTAAGGGTCCCGTAGGTCGACCAAAAAAGTGTGCTAGAGAGGTGGAATGTGATGTAAAAGAAAATGAACCCGCGGCAAAAAAAACACAAAATTGGAGACCCCAGTCAGGAGAGAGATGATGCCTACGAAAATGATGTCAGGCAAGGACATAACAAGCGTTTTACATTAAAGCAAAAGGAGGAAGTTGTAAATTTGTCAGAATGCATGGAATTTGAGTAACGGCATGACATTTCAAAATCCCCAAATCAACCATTGCAAATTGGTCAAAAATAGATTTTTCTCAGCAGCTGAATGAATGGGGACACTTAGCAAAGAGTGGGAGACCAGTATCATATGGCAAAAAGTTAGATTGAAAAATTGCAAAGTGGGTTCTCGTCCAGCACGATCTGTAGATCCCTGTTAGTGTGGACACTATATACGCTTATGCCAAGGAATTAGTGTCAAGAGAATGTCCAGAAATTGGGTTTCAAGCCAGTACAAACTGGGCAGCAGGTTTTTTAAAGCAACACAATCTCGTGCTTCGTTCATGGACAACGATGGCCCAGTGTCTCCCAGAAGATTTGGAGGAGAAAATAAAATTATTTCATAAATTCGTAAAGGCAAGAAGAGAAGACAATTTTGAAAAGATGATAATTAACATGGCTGAAACTCCTATGTACTTTTGATCTCATCCCCGGACAAACTGTCGATAAGAGAGGTGTTAAAAGTGAGAATTTGTATGACTGGTGCGGATAAAAAGCATCTAACCTTAGTACTTGCAGTTTCTGCAGCAGATGTGTTGCCTCCAATGATAATTTTTCATGGTGTGAGGGAGCTGAAAGATATTCAGGCATCAAAAGGATGGATCGTACATGTGCAGGAGAAGGGTTGGGTTAAGGAGGAGGTGATGCTGAAGTGGATTAAAGAGATACATCTCAAGTATACAGGAAAGGAACAATCTCTTTTAGTGATGGATTCATTCTGGGCACATATTACAGATGTTGTAAAACAGTCTTTGAGAAGGGGAAATACGGTGCCTGCGGTTATTCCGGGTGGATGCACCTCCAAGCTACAGCCACTAGACGTCAGTGTAAAAAAAAAAACAGGTCAAGTCTGACATGAGGAAAAGTTGGACAAATTTTATTTGTAAACCAGCAGAGGGCCTTTCTGAGGAAGATGACAACACGTCTCATTAAGAGTGCAAACAGTTGTGGACTGGATTGTGAAAGCAGTCGAATCACTTCGGGACAAGCCAGATCTGATCCGAAAATCATTTAAAGTTTGTGGTATTAACAATAACTTGAATGGCTGTGTGGACAATATCATAAGAGATGCTGAATGTGAAAAAATGGCAGTGACAGTGAAGAGGGCGAATTTGATGGATTTGAGCCTGAGGAGGTTGAGTGGGCAATTAAGAATGTGGACAGATTGAAAGATTTAAATATATTAGCGGCATTCAAGTTTGTTCAGCAGTACTTAGATTATGTCAGATATCGCTGCTGTGTAAATAAAAGATGTTCGGTTTTGGAATTAGCATGTTTATCAATCACTCTGTACCATCACTATCTATCTACCTGCATCTCTCTCTGAATATATTTTTACGTAATTACAATGTATAGTTTCTGCTGTGCTCATCAATAGTTATTTTGCCAAAATAAGTTGTGTAATGAGTATGAAAGGCATATGAACCTTGGCATTTAATAAAAAAACCCACTTTGCTGAAGCATTAATTAGAACAGAAAAAGTTGAACTCGTTCTCATATACCCAAATGATTCATTCTTTGATTCATTCTTACCTGAGCTCTTGTTCTTAGAAAATTTGCTTCTAGGAAGAAAAGTGTAAACAAACAACACTCACAGCATTTTCTTTTTTAAAGTTTCTTTAATAAAATTTATGTTTGAGTTCATTTTTGACCTGTAATTTTTGAATGATTTTAATGGTGTCCCACAACTTATGACTTGAAAAAAATGCTGTGTCCCAGAATATACATTGCACAAAAAAATTGCTTTAAAAAATAATTTATGGTGTCCTATCGTATATGGTGTCCCAACATATACGGTAAATACAGTAATTTAGTTATTGGAATGATGTAATCTTATTCTTAATTATTTAGTTTTTGCCAGTAGTAGCCAAGGAAAATAGAATATTATAATAATTCAAATGTTGTATTAAAAATGGACAAAATGTTTTATCTGACTGGAGATTTGCAGCCAGTGTATTATTTACAAGAATAATATATCCAATCATTTATTAGGAAAAAAAATCAATTTTATTTGAATTCTTTCAGTTTAACTTTGTGGGAAGGATATTGGGTCCCAGAGGAATGACTGCAAAGGAGCTGGAACAATTTACAGGTTGCAAAATCATGGTCAGGGGTAAAGGGTCCATGAGGGACAAACAAAAGGTGAGGATATATATATATATATATATATATATATATATATATATATATATATATATATATATATAGACACACACACACACATACATACACACCAAAAAATCTTACATGGGTGCTATATATTATCAATAATATTAATTATAAAGATTTTAATCTTAGATCCTGTTACTTTAGTCATTTTGTATGGAAAAGAAGCTGTAGATGAAATATTTAAATTTCAAGTTTGCTACATTTTTTGGGAATTAGTTTTCTTGCACATCTACCAAATAAAGGTGTATTGCAAGTAACATTGATGACAGAGAAAGAAAAATTTAACTTTTAACACAGTTGACTCTTGGGTACAATAATGTTGATTTACTGCAGACAAGCTCTACATGACATAATCTTATTGTCATAACAATTTATAAGTGCTATAGTCTATACATGTACCTGTAACTGAGTTTTGCAGTATTTACAAGGATACTTATAACTTGCATTTTGCAGATTTAAAATTTTGGAAGTGAAAGTGCAAAACAATTTTTGTATCCATCACAATTTATATGAAGGACAAAAAAAATTAGGGAATCCTTTTTGAAACGCTTTAAAATAGTGATGGCTTTAGTTTGGAACAAACTAAACTGAGCAGCTGGATCTTGGCAACGATTAGCTTCTTGATACTTTGCATAATACGTCATTTGTTCACAGTAAATGACCTATAACTGTAAAACAGATACTAAGAAGCTTCTTTCCATGCAATAATATAAACAAATTAAGATTTTACTAAAATAATGAATCATTTATATCTTGCTTCCATCTTTGTATTAAATCTGTTTATTAATGGTGTCAGTATGAAAAATAAAAATGAGCCTGATTACAAGCACAGCTTGTGCTTGTGCTGTAAGAATTGCAAACAGTTGCATTGCAGATCATCTCTGAATTACCCCAGCACTAACTGGTATTTACCAGCTTTGCAACCAATCAAATTTGTTTTGTACAGGGTTAGAAATGGACCTCAAAAACCTTATTTTAAAAAGACCTAAAATTTCATTTTGACCTTAAAAAGCCTAAACAAGCCAAAGGAAACCGAAATAAATAAATATAAATATTTGAAAAAATGATGAATGGTTCTATCCCGACCCACAAAAAATGCTTTTCTATACAGTTTTTTGTTAGGCTAGCCTAGCAGTGGAGAAAGTATAAAAGATATCTTAACACTTGAGGATATTTATATTTAATTACACCTCTCCCTCGATAACTTGCGCATATCGGGGTCCAAAAACACAGACCGCACTATAAGTGAAGGGGTGAGTTACAGAGGGACCGCCAAAAAACCCGCTTGACATCCAGAAAACTGGGGGGTGGAGGAACTGGGCTGTTTAATGGCTGAATCCTCGTTTTATAATCGAGTTGAGAAAAATTGTCAATAAAGCACTTTTTCTGATGAAGTTGTTCATTATTATCTATATATCACATTTATTTTCAGAATGTCCAACATCTGATAGATCGATAACATGATTGCAACTGGTTTCAACAACCAAACACGATATGCTAAAAACATTCATGCATTACATTACGGCATTTTGTTTTGTTGATTAGACTTGTTCCCAGGGTGATGTGTGTTAGTGTTTTATGAAACTAGGTGTCTTTGAAGCAGGGAACCAGACTAACTGTTGATACACTACCAAACAAGATTCCTTTTTATCAAAAACATGCAACATATATTTCGTGAGACAGTTGTCTATGTCGAAACTCAATTTTTGTATTTTTCAATTAGTAAAATATTGATGCTGCGATTTTATTGCAAAAGTAATAGTGAAACTGCTCATCATCCTTGAGGATATCTCTACGTGTAAATTCAGGAATTCTCTGAAACTCGTTTTTCCCACAATGGTCAGTATCTGTGAAACAAAGCTCTTTATTTTACGAAGTACTCATTTCACTTGGTTGCCTTTGCAATCTTTAATCACATTTATGATTGAGTAGGTTAATTTAAGGTAGTTTAATTAGATATGTACACAATAAAATGTATCACAGTGTTGGATTAATCAACTGAAATGACTTACCTGACATACGACTTGTGCCGCTGGTTCATAAGCATGTAGGATTTGTATGCCTTTTGATTTTTTTTTATTCCACCTGCTTTATTTGATTCAAAAGACATAAATACTGTGATAATAGAAACAGAGGCCCGTTTTTTATTTAGTGCAACAATACAACAAATGCTTCCGCTAGTCGGATATCAAAACATGGCGGGCACTTAAATAGGTTCTCGGCGAAACGCTCACGGACATGGTTGTTACAGTAGATCGACACATTTTATGTTTAATTACAAGAAGACACGTTGCATTTATGATGATTACACTTAAAAGGAACTAAAAGATAGAACTAGAACACAAATTTCAGTTGGTAAAAAAATTATTTAATTGGTATTTATTTGTTAAAGTACTGCCTCCACTTCGTGTAAGCGACATTTTCATTGATCGAAATGTCCTTGAATATTGTTAATTGCGGTTTACTAAGAATGTAGTTTGAAAAGAACATGTAACAAATTATGACTTATTAAAAGTCGATATTCCATAATGTTGATTAAAATTTGCAGGTACTATTTACCGTTTTCGATGATAAAACGAGCGATATATCAAAAGTTTGTTACCATTTTCGATCGCAATTTTCTTCAAGTTCAACAAATAGGGATCAGTTTTTTTGGTATTTTCTGGTTTAAAAAATGGGATCCATGCCTGACCCCACATTATTAGTGAGTTTGTGAGTTATCAGGGTGCGAGTTATCGAGGGAGTGGTGTATGTAGCAATTTTCATTGTTCCATTTTATTTAAAAAGAAACTCGAATCATACTTTATGAAATCTTTAAAAAATGTTTTGCACATGATGAAGATAATCCTGTAACTGCTTTGTCTTTTGAACATCAAAGATAAATGTAAAGCCTTAAAAAAAACCTTAAGCACCCTTCCCCGCAAATTTAAAAAATTCAAATTCACTTCCAACCCTGTTTATACATTGTTGAAGTTTGTTCTTTTGATACATGCTTATTTTCGTCCATGAGAACGAGTAAAATCATTTTGCTTACCCAACCATATAGTTCTATGGAAGTGGGGCATAGTGCCCATGTCAATCCATCCCATTAGATGGCCTTGTATCATGTCACATTCTGTCCATTGTGATTTTCATTTCTATTCCTAAACTTTTAAAATGCATGGGTAAACAAATTAGAGCGTTAGGCCTTAGCATAAAGAACTTTTATTTGAATTCACTTTCTCGGTTGCATTACACACTTCAACTTCTGTGCATTTTATTTTAAATGATGAATTTCATTTGCAGGAAGAACAGAATAGAGGAAAACCCAACTGGGAACATTTAAATGAGGATTTACATGTATTGATCACAGTAGAAGACACAGGAAACAGGGGGGAAATAAAACTGTCCAAAGCTGTAGAAGAGGTTAAAAAACTATTGGTTCCTGCAGTAAGTACATTGTTATTTCATCATTCAGTTTATTTGTTAAAATTAATCTCTTTCGTTTTTTACAGGAATTGGTTACTCTTAACTGGATGAATTCAACTCGATAAAATTCTCCAGGTGATAGGATAAGTTTTTGGCCTTTCATTTTATCTAATAATGATCAGCACTTGAAAGATATGTCATGGATCAAGAAGGATTGACTTGAAGAGTATTTTTGGTTGATCTACTCAACTCAGACAGTTGATACTCAGATGTTGTCATTGAAATATTTCAAGGCTGTTGTAGTTCTTTTGTTAAGGAACAAAGAAAAGAAATCAGATCTGTTTGTAAACTTACCCAGGTATTTCTGTTAAATGAAGTTGACAATTTTCATATCATGGTAGAATTGTTAATTTGTCTATAAAGAGCATTTACTTTTTTTTTTAAGAACATCTTCAAATTTTTTTAATTTAATAATTGGCAGAATTGAAATTCAGTAATTTGTACACAACAAAATTTGCTGTATTCACAAATCAGAATGACTCTAAATAAGGAAAGAAACTTTAGCATTAGATGAATTCTTTAACACTTCAAAGGATGTCATTTGGTAATAGAGAGTAAATGATTACTTAATACTAGATAATGTATCAATTGAGGGCCCACTCAGACAGAGGCGCTTGTGTACAAAGGCTCATTACTGGTCTATTTTGACTTCATCATAGATGATTAAGATTTCTTAAATTGATTTAAAGACTTTTGAATGCTAAATTAAGGTGAATATGAGGTCTTGACAGAATTAGCTGCCTTCTAGAAAACTACAGGCATGTGTGTAATATACTTTCATAAGTGAAAGAATTTGAATAAATGGTTGTAATAACTGAGAACGAATTAGCTACATGTAGATGCCTGTATCTGTCACAAGTAGGTTTAGCACACCAAGGTCTGACTAACAAATACCCAAGTTAATTGTGCTGTTGACTGACATCTTTTCTTGTGGAATGAGATAAATAGTGAAAATGACCATCATTATCTGTTGTTAAGGTTATGTGTTGAAAACAGTAGGTAGTTTGTAATGAGGCCTGGAACTGAAATACCTTTTATGTTGAAAAACACAACCATTGCTATTGCTGATAATCTTAGGTTCATTGTGAGTTGGAAGAGGAGATCGTTTTCTAGAAGAAATTAGTGGTAATTATCAGTTTGAAATGGATATTTACAAGACCTGAGGCTTACCTTGACAAGGTGTGGTATTAAAGTTGGATTTTGAGCAGATTATTAGGAGAATGCAATTTGATTAAAGTCACCTGGGGTTTTTTTTCTGTAATCTTCCTTGTTTCTGGAGCCAGACTTCCTATTTTGCCACCTGTATTTGTTTAAGTAGTTCTTGTTTGAAGTATTTCCTTTTAGTTGTTCAACCCCAACATCAATGAGGTATTCCTCAGATTCCACCCACCAAGCCCATGTGGATGTAATTTACTCTGGTGTCTGACAAAGGGGTATTAAGAATTTCCATGTTATTTCCTATTTCCCAGTCATTAATAACAATTTGAAGAAAAAAAACACAAACTATTTTCAGGCTGCTTGGGATGCCTGTATACATGTATGCATATGGAAGTTTTGTCATAAATGTCATGCGAATGGCAGATTTTGACCATTTGAGAGATCTTTACTTTTTAGTTTTCAATGATATAGTTACCATCTATCCTCACTTATAAGTTTGATCTAGCTGCAAACTGCATTGACCCAGATCTGCAATCACATAGTATGCAGGCAGATCTTGGTACAGTATATATAGTTATTAAGACTAATGAGTAGAACAAATTACATAGACCCTTATCTACTGGTGCATTGCGGGATGGCATATATGGGTCTATGATTTTTGCAGCTGGACTGGACTTGTAAGCAAGTATGTATGTAAGTTGAACACATATGGGATTTTAGAACTTGGAAACTCTTTATCATGATGAGATATTTACTTGTTTCAGGATTTATGAAATACTTGTTTGAGTACCAATTCATCCTCATTCATTCCATGTGATGCATTACTGATTCCTTCTACAGTAAAGAGTGTTTATAGCGTTTCACAGGAAGTGGTTTTATAATGTTTAAGTCCAGAAACGTTACTTTCATATTTATCATTTGTAAATGTTAATATACTTGTCCATGGTGATGTTAGATACACATGTAGTAAACAAAGTTAGAAATGCCTGGACTCCATTTAAACAGATGTTGATCCCTCTGTGAGCTAAACATGCTTTTCCCTCTGCATTTACACACAGCGCACAACATGCCGCCCTTTTCTGTCGGAGAAAGCCAACTGAATTCGGCCTTTGATCATTGCTGTAAATTCTTAGGGCCTTGGTTTGTGACACTGAGGAAACATTGATAGTTTGATCAGTTAAGACAGTTTCCTGAGTCTCTTTCTGCTAGCCAGAAAGGGCAATTCCTTCTGTTCTCAAACCTGAATGCCATGTTTTGTACTGGAAGCATTTTCTTCACATGAAGCAACAAGATTAAAAGTTCCATACACAGTTAATTTCTTATCTGACTTTTTATCCTGAAATATCACCTGAAAATCCATTGATGTAAACAGACCCTTTGAATTTAAGAGTAGTATGCTTTTTACGAAGCTAGTATGTCAATCACACAAAATTTTACATGATGGGAGCCACTGCGTGTATTCAATAAAGATCTGTCTTTCTGATTATTGTTGCTACTAGAGAGCTCTGGATCAGATTGGATGATTTCTATTATCTGATACTAAACACAGTTTATGTTGTGGTTGGATTTGATTAAAGTGTTGTTGTTGTTGTTGTTGTAGGGTTTAATGCCATTTTTCAGCACAAGATAGGCTATACATGGCGGCTAGTATAATTGGTGGAGGAAGAACCCTGGAAAACCCCGGGAAGAACCACCGACCCACGAGAAGCTACTGGCAGGCTTTCTCACATTAGCCAAGCCTGAGACTCGAACTCGCGCAGACAGAGGTGAGATGGCAGTGATCCACAATGGTGAGCGCTTTAGTGATTAAAGTGTTCAGACACTGGGATATCCTTGTAATCCTTCCTCCCATGAGAACATAAATGTTCAGGCCGCAGTATCTTTAGCTGGAGGTAAAATCAGCTCTTTTGAGGAAACACTTTTCTCCAAATTACTGCCCATACATTTGAATGATTACATCATAAAAAGTGACACGCTTCTTTCATCATAATCAGTGACATGCTCCTTCTGCATCATGACTGTTACACATCAAAATGAATCTTCAGTGTGACTTATGTACAGCAACATTTAAATGTTGCCAATGCCTGGAGTGACACACAGATATAACACGTACAGGTTTAAGAATGTCATGCCAACAATGTTGTTGTTGGTGTTATAGGGTTTAATGCCATTTTTCAGCACAAGATAGGCTATACATTGCGGCCAGTATAAATGGTGGAGGAAGAACCTGGGAAAACCCCGGAAAGAACCACCGACCCACGAGAAGCTACTGGCAAGCTTTCTCACATACCCATATTCGCCGAACCTGAGACTTGAACCCACGCAGACAGATGCGATGGTAATGATCTGTAATAGTGAGTACTTTAAACCACTCAGCCACTCGGAGCCCCTACAAATTTTGTAAACATTTACAGTATTACAACTAAGTGGGCACAAACTCAAACTTGCCTGTGTCATAAGTATACCTGATTTTGCTATAAAATAAACTACATATTTAACAGATATTTGTATCCAAATACAATTATATGCCCTATTTTCTTGCATTCCATTTTATGGAATTTAAGCTATCCAATTTTTAGTTTTTGCACTCAAGCTTAAGATTTTCATGATCAAGACAAGAAAAATTATCTTCAACTTTATTTCTGTCACATGGGTTGAAAATACTGGATAATCATGTCAGGTTTATCTTTGCATCAAAATCAGTTTTAGATTAGGAGATATTGTGAACAATTTTGAATACATTTTAATTCTAAATATAACATACCCTACAGATATTACAGAATGAACCAGGATTTCCACTCAGTGCAGAAAATAATGCTCATCATTGCAAATTAACAATACATATAACAAGATCAGTACATATACACATTGTGGGCTTACTCTGCACCAATTCTTTTCACTTGCAATATTTTGTGTTGTAAACTCTTTCCTCAATACATGTAGATTCATCATTGAGGGATTGAAGAAATATGATCTTGGAGAGAAAATGCAATCAGAAATGGATTAATTTGCTGTGAAAACAGTACATGGAAAATCTGGCCCAACCTGGGCTACTGGTATTAGATGTTATCAGGAAAGCAGTGATACTGCCAAAAAGCATCCCCATCATCATCATCTATCAACAGTCTAAGAGGTTTTGGTAGATCAGAGATCCAGACCTCTCTGATCAACAACATTGATACAGGAGAGTCCCTGTAAGGTATCATCCATAAAGCTCTCACTGGTAATTGCCTGTAGCAAGTCTACTGCTTAATTATTCTACCTGGGTTCATCCTACTGTGCCAGAAATTACTGCCCTAATGCTACCCATCCCACTGTATAACTACCGTACCTACACATTTAAAAAACACAACAAATTCAGCTGAACATCATACATCAAGATATACCAGTCTGATTCAGAGTTCTTTGTATATTATAAACGATGTGACAGCAGATTTGGGGCATCCAGTTTTCACAATTGGGCATCATTTGTACATGGGCAAAAATATCTTACCTCTCACATAAATCTGGCCAAAGTGAACCAGGAGAAGATTTATCCTGCAGACAAATAAAACGGAGTCCTTTTTGAAAGTCACCTTTAACCTTCGTACTATATTGTTCCATGGAGAAAAAGTACTACTTTGATTGCCACCCCTTCAAACCATGTCTCTGAACTACGCTGGGTTCTGCACTATTCCTAGTACCATATATACTTGCTTGTAAGTTGATTCCCACTGCAAACTGACCCAAATCTGTTGTTGCATAAACTATTGGCAGATCAGAATCCAAGTTGATTGCGTTTGGACACAACTTATAAGTGAGTATATATGGACAAAATAAATTGAAGATGTAGATAGTTATCATGGATGCATGGCAATGTAAGTTATGTCACATCATAGGGCACTGATCCGAAACAGCATCTGACTCATGATTGAGGGCTATTATCAATTCCTCCAGCCTTAAAATAGCATATAAATCCAATCATTCCTCAGTTAATTACCTGCTTATTCAAGTTTGACACATACTTCAATTTGCAGAGTTAAAACTCTAGTAAACAGAAAAAGCAAAAGTGTAATATCTGCTCATTTGATCAAGTTTATGTTATTGACTGCATCTAGAAACTGAGCACATTTGGCCTACCAGTTTAGAAGAAAGCAGCCCAGAATTTATGCATTTTTGTGACATAGGAAGTTTACAGTTTTACTTAAGCAGGCAGAAACTGTGCACCAGCATAATTTTTAACAAAATGTTGAAAAATCTTTATTGCTCCCCATAAATTTTTGTGCAAACTGGTCAGGCATTTTTGAGAAGTTTTAAATAACAATCATGAAGAGACAACACATGAAGAACAAAGGGCCATACCCATAAGTTCACATGGTACTAGGTAGGTACTGTTTGATACACCATCTTCATAAACACACTTATTTTCTCATAGTGACCTCTGGTGGCTGAGTGATCTAAAGTGCTTGCCTTTACCGATCACTGCCATATCACCTCCATCCGCATGGGTTCAAGTCTCAGGCTTGGCCAATATGGGTCTATGAGAAAAGTTGCCAATAGTTTTCTGTGGGTCAGTGGTTCTTCCCAAGTTTTTTCTGGGTTCTTCCTCTACCAGTTAAACTGGTCACCATGTATAGCATATGTGCTGAAAAATCGTGCTATACTGATAACATTTTCACATTATGTACTGTCCTTATTCCTCATTCCTCTCCCCCAGCCACAAACATGATCCTCTGATGTTTATCACAATACTCAGAAATATGCAAATGCACAAACTCTCACTTCCTTGTGGTACATCTTTCAGTAGATTGATGATAATAGATGAGGAGGAAGAAATCTTATCCAAGACCCTCTTAACCTGTATACAGTTGGAGCTATATCTATCTCTATAGTTTAGACTGAAGGTATTCCCTTACCATATCTACTCATTTATAAGTTGAGGCAAGCTGCAAATAACAAAGATCCTGATCTGCTGTTGCATAATGTGCCTGCAGATCAGGGTCTATGTTTGTTCTACTGATTACTCCTAACAGACTGCACAATGATCTGCTGCATTATGCACTGGCAGATTTGGGTCTGTGCAGCTTGCAGTTGGACTTGACTTATAAGTGAGTATATATGGTATAAGACAGGTGCAATCTGAGGCAACATGAACTTGATGATGCTTGCTACCCTCAATAAATCATTGCCATTTCACAAAAATCATCCAGATGAACCAAAAGTCATAACTGATCAATAATACAGTCACTGCATGGACCATCAGTAGGTTCCACATGATGTACATACAGTACTGAGTTCCCGTTTTCATATTTATACCATTTAATGGTAATTTTGTGGCTGACAGAAACCAAAAAAATTAACTTACTGACCCTAGAGATTCTTTTCAAACTCAGAACCTCCTACATCTGAGGTGGACACTAACCACTTAGGCCACCAGAGTTGTTGGCCATTGCATATCAAGCCCATGATTTTGATTCACTGGCCCCTTTTTAATCTTACTTTCAGCAAAGGTGCATCTGACCATTTGCATTCAGATCTGTCTGCTTTAGATCTGAGGCCAAAATATCTAAATTCTTGACACAAACTCTGGTTCTGGTCAATTTTCAATTGTAAAAAAAGCAGGTCTCAAGTACTTTTTTTTTGCTGTATATTTTAATGCAAGTAGAAAGTCTATATTATTTGGTATAAATGTAGATCTATATCTTTCCCCTTTTCTGCAATACCACCTCTTTTGGTGTATCATATATGATTAAAGTTACAGAGCTCAGAAGTAGGGCATATTCTCGTGATGCATATACATGGCACACTGGGTGAGTCAGTGATCATCCTTCCATGTAAAACTCCTTGACCAATGCACGAATTTATAATTAAGTACAGGTAAACCACTGATTTCCCAGCAATGGATGGTCCAGCACCTGTTTTAGTCCGGACAAAATTCCTAGAGGGCACCTGAAATTCCTGACACTGCCAAATTAGTTTACTGGGCACGCACTCACTTGGATTGTTTACACTGCAGTTGTTGTTGGTGATACTTGTACTTTGTGCGATTCTTAGCTTATTTTACTTACATTTAACCCTAGCTATGGCTTCTAAGAAAGATGCAAGTGTCAGTGGTGGTGTCAAGCACGAATACCAGTCAATATTGATACAAGATAAAGTAGAACTGTTGAAAAAACTGGACCGTGGTGTTTCCGTGCAAAAGCTGTGTGACACATATGGTATTGGTTCATCAACTGTTTATGATATAAAGAAGTAGAGGGACAAAATATTGAAATTCTATTCAGACAGTGATTTCAAGAAGCAAATGAACATTAGAAAAACTATGAAAGATGCTAACAGTACTGAGCATGACCGAGTGATGATGGAATGGTTTCAACAGTGGACTTGTCTGACAGGATGGTAATGGACCAGGCTCAGTTGTTTCATAAATAACTTAAAAGTAGAACATGAGTGTGACTATAGTGAAGAATGGCTTGAAAGGTTCAAGAAGCGTCATGGAATTTCCATGCATAAAGTGTGTGGAGAAAAAATAGTCCGCAGACCACGAAGAAGCTGATGAGTATGTGGACAAATTTCAGAAGCTTGTAGTTGATGAACACCTCAGTCCTGAGCAGGTATATAATGCAGATGAAACTGCATTATAGTGGCGATGTGTGACCTTGGTTGGTCTGGCAAAACTGTTAATCCGGCAAGGCTTTAGAACCAAGTGTCGGAAAATCGGTTTACCTATACTGACAAAAAAAATGTACTATTTCACAAAACCATGAAAACTGATACCCAAAAAAATGTTCCCCTTTCCACAACAATGCTGCAAGGCAATCATTAGACTAGAAGTGCATCCATATAACATGGATGACCCTACCAATATGATGCAACTTGAGTACAGCTGCTTCATTATCATCGATGAATCACAACATTTAGTCTTGTCATGATACAGATTCAGACTATCAATAAAGGACAATAGAATGAAGCAAACTAAATTACCGGTATATAGTCACCACCTATTGTTAAATCTGGTGTACTAATTTTGGGACTGCGATGAAGCAGATGGGTTTCAAATGACTAATTGTCATGCAGCTGGGATTCTGCTGAAATAGCAGTAAAAACATAAAACCCAGAGTATGTATGTAAAAATAGGTGTAAGAAAGAAGTGACTACAACATTTTCTTAAAGATTTATTGTTTAATTACAAGTGCTGTGTATTCTATATTTTGCAGATAAATACAGTTAATGCTTATATTGCTAAACACAAACTGCCATGGTATTATATAGGTTTAAGGTTATTTTTTTGTGTCCACTGGAGTATCATACTGGATTATGAGATTGTCCAGTGGGTTAATAAATGCATTAATAGTATCATCATCAAACGAATCCCTGAATGACATATGTTTCACAAAGCTGTTTGGGGGGAGGCACAGGCACAGGCCAAATAGAGCAAAACTGTCTCGACTGGCATCGAGTACCAGCACATGGTAGGATTCATTATACCCTCAAAGGAGTATCATTCGCAAGAGACGATTTCCACAGTGTTTAGAATATCAGACACAGTTGGATGTAATTTGAATGGATCGCAAATTGTATCCATATCCACAATAACTTCATTTTTGGGTCCAACTAAAGAGCCATCCATGGAAATGTGGTATTTCTTGTCATGTTTCTTGAGATCTTCTTCTTTTTGAAGATTTTATTATTTTGTTGGCAGGGGGCCCCGAGTGGCCGAGTGGTCTAAAGTGCTCACCATTACGCATCACTGCCATCTCACCTGTCTGCGTGGGTTCGAGTCTCGGACTCGGCCAATGTGGTTACATGAGAAAGCTTGCCAGTAGCTTCTTGTGGGGCCCCGAGTGGCTGAGTGGTCTAATGTGCTCACCGTTACAGATCACTGCCATCTCACCTCTGTCTGCATGGGTTAAAGTCTCGGGCTCGGCCAATGTGGGTACATGAAAAAACTTGCCAGTAGCTTCTCGTGGGTCAGTGGTTCTTTCTGCATGCATGTGGCTGACAGTGACGTGGTCACCACCCATTCCAATTGACCAGCTGCAAATCAAAGGATATTCTGTCCACCAATGGAGTGGTTCTGCACAATTAAAATCTTTGATGAGCTTCTCAATAAACATTGTGACGCTATCTGGACTAAATACTTTTCACAGTGATTTATCTGATACTATGAAGCAACCCCTTGCCAGCTCCAGTACGCAACCGGTTTTAGAAAAGGTGAAGATGTAAAATTGATAAAAATTTCTGAAGTTGGAGATAATGAGGTCAGCATTCCATCCAGAATATTTTGCAATCAATGCAAGTTCTAGAAATGGCTTAGAATACATATGACTGTACGAACATCGAGCAGCAAAAATCGCTGAAGCTTACTGTAATGTGGTACATGTATGTTGTAACTAGTTTACATGTAAACAAGTTATATCATACATACTTGATTATAAATCGAGTCCAAATGCAAATTTAACAGGCTGATATAGGCTGTTGCATAGTGTGCCTGCAGATCTTGGTTTTTTCAGTTTATTAGGAGTACAATCTAGAACAAACATCATAGACACTCGTCTACCAATGCATTATGTGATGGCAGATCAGTGTCTGTGTTTAACAAGTTATAGTCAGCATATATGGTAATTTGCTTCATTAATATTTAGACAGTTCATTGTTGATGATGATTTGCATGCATAGATGTGTGTGTGCATGTTGTGAACATATATGGTAATTTGTTTCATTAATATTTAGACAGTTCATTGTTGATGATGATTTGTATGCACACACATACGCAAATGCACATGTACAAACACACATCTCTTTTGGGACTGATGTTGTGCCTCTGCCCCATTAGAAGTATTTAAAAATCATGCAGCATTTAATTGCAACAAATAATTGTTATAGTAGTAGTAGGATTTGATGACATGTCAGCACAATACTGGCTATATGGTGCTGATGAAAAACCAACTTCCAAAACGCAAAGATAAAGAATCCCCCCCCCCCCAAACTTCTATGAAGGTAAAGCCTTCCAAGATGAGATAAACATAAAGTATGAAAGGATAAAAGTTAAGATGTAAAGATGTTAAATTGCTGAAAGAGGTTTCCAAAAATAAAAGATAGATTAAACTTATAAAACACATGGTCAGTTAACTGCTGAAAGTTTAGCTCGTTTTCTCTAATTTTCCTTCCAAAATGACAGGTGCCATTCCTCATTCCCTAGAAAAATTAACAATTTTTTAAGCAAGCAGGAAAAGGGAAAACCAGCATTGCCACTT
The DNA here is from genome assembly GCA_016617855.1 of Megalonaias nervosa. NCBI lineage: Eukaryota > Metazoa > Mollusca > Bivalvia > Unionida > Unionidae > Megalonaias > Megalonaias nervosa. Next base: position 48,584 of record JAECUM010003769.1, read on the forward strand.
TTTAAGTCTCATCTTCATGCACGTTCTACAAAATAATTAAAAATCGAGATGATTTCAAGATGTCTCAGATAAATGCTCTTGCCTAATGGGAGATTAATACTGTCAGAATGCTCCATCAAAGCTTCTATCTCAATGAGAGATTTATAAACAGTAACTGTTATTCTATGCATTCATTACATTTTTAAATGTTTAAGCATTTATTCCAAACAGTCTGTGGTAGTATATTTGGTTGGTTTTAAAAGCACTTTTAACACTTTATAGGAATTACTTTTCCCTGAGAATACTTCTAGGAAGCAGACCTGGGCTGGCCAGGGTGGGTATTGAACCCGAGTACTTTTGATTACAAATGCCCACCTCTATTTGATTGAGCTTCCATGGCCATTAAAAATACTGTACAACAAGAGCACTAAATTCTGGTAGAATTTTTGTCACTACCTAGAATTTTAAGAAATTTGCAGCATTTAATGTTTAGAGAGTGGGCATTGATTTTTTTTTTTTCATCAGAGTGAATCAGACCCCATTGGGGGTGGGGGTGGTCAAAGGACACCCACTAATTTCTACCTATTTCAATAGAATTCAGTGCACATTTTACTAGAGAAATATGTCTTTTTGATTTTGGAGTTTAAATATCAAACATTTAGGTCTCCAACTGAAAGAATAAAGAAGGTTTCTGCATGATAACATAACCAAATTATGCAAATAACTTGCACTTTGTGAAAGGAAGAAGCCTATTGAAAAGAGTTTTACGATCAAAGGTCATGGTCACTGACTGAAAGAAGAAAAGTGATTTCTGCACAGTAACATTTGTCTAAAACGGTGCAGGTCAAAATAATATAAGATTAACCTGTGTCAACTACTGTGGTGAGTCCTTTGGGTAGGTACTTTGCTTTAATTGCCATGGTGTTAAAGAACCTGCTTCTTGCTGTGCCATAAGACACCAAACCAAATCAAACTGAATCAGACCTCCACATCTTCCCCTTTCTAGTGCCCTTGTGAATCTGTGTCGAAGTGGTATATGGAATCTACTACATGTATTTGATTATACACTTGCCAATGAATAGTTTCCCCATGACATAAGTATATTAAATCTTTTCAGTTTGATGTTTTAATGACACCATTATTACTTTAAAGCAAACTTAAAGGACAAGTACAGCTTGCTGTAAGATTTCAGTTAAGCTTGTGCAGGTGATATCTGCAATGATCAAATAGACTGCTGTACTTGTTCTTTATATTGTAGTTTGATTTTTGGTTTGCACAGTATTTGGTACAGGTTTCTATGTAATGGATCAGCGGAACCTTTGTTGCATTCGAGAAATGTTTCCTAACTTAAAAGGCACTTCAGAAATGAAAATTCCCAAAGCAAATAAACCACTAGGATAGTTGTATAGATTCTATTTATCATTTTGGTTCCCATTTACAGTGTTCAAATAAACTTGTTCAGGGTTGAAATTTTAGAATATTCTTGGGCAGGTTGTTGAATTGATATAATTATAGAAATCTACATTGACAGTTCTGTTGAAAAGCGGAGTGGTCATCTAATGAGAGCTTCCAAAGTTGTCTTTGTATCTACCTACAATGTAAAAAGTGGCCTTTTCAGCTGGGAAGTGTAACAGTTGTAATAGAGGGACCCACTGACCTCAAATCTAGTTCTTACATGCAAGGTCAAAAGACTCTTCACATTTAGTGCTCTTTTAACTTCAAGAAATATAGTGATAGAATTTTCTTTTGATATTAGCTTTGTGAGGTTTTATAGAAATTATCAAACCTTGATATATTTTATAATTTTGCAAACTTGTAGATTTTCAAGAAGTGGAAGAATTATCTCAAGAAACACATTTAGAACTTCTGGTATCATAAATTCTCTATTCTGAAATATTTCCAAATGCCATATGCAGATACATTAATGCCAGCAGGCTTCAAGCACCTGTTTTGCCATAGGTTTTTGAAAGTTAGCTTCACAGGCATGTAAGAAATAATAAACCAGCAGTTGCTGTTGGATTTTAAGTAGAACTTGAGGAATATTTATTATTATTATTATTTTCATTGAAGTTAAATACTGGTTAAAGTATAATAAACTTTGGACCAGGTGTACTATATGGTATAGGCAGTACAATGGTTTTTCTCAGATTTCGATCTACATGTATTAAATTTTGAATAGGAAGGAAATGGATGCATTTGTGCCAAAGATAAATGTAATCTAGTGTTCTGAAGTAATAGCAAAATCATACACAGCATAGTGTTATGACTGTCACAGAAAGTAAAGTTATTGAAGCATATCTAAATCGTGAAGTGTGTGTACATTAAATTTACACTTTCTGTTCACAGTTGTATTTATAAATGATAAACTTTGTGTAAAATGATCTAATTCACATTTCTTTGTTAAGTGTTGAGTATAAATTATAAAGGACCTTAGAAAATTTTGCACATTGGTGTCAAGTTCAATTTGCAAATTTACAGTATCACAACAATGCTGGTATTAATAAAAAGAATGCCTTTTAGAAAATGAGAGAGTTTTTAATTCAGTAACTCTTGTCAATTTAAACTGACTGCACAACATCTAATTCTAAAATACATGTACAGCAGCAATACCTTAAGACCAAACAACCTTGGTATTCAGTTTAAAAAGTTAGGTTTTAAGGGTGTTCACTGTACTCTGGTTTTAGTTATCACAATGAGATGTGTTCAGGTGCATTCTCTTACATCCATGACATTCACATTCAGTTTGTAAAATAGATATGTGATCATGATGATTGCATTGCATCTACTGTGTGTGTGTGTTCTCTTTTGCCTTTAGCTTGGGACTGTGCAAAGACCATTCGTTGGTCACTAGGGACCAAAAATCTTTCTTTTGGTTTCAGAGTTGAGATGTTTTGGTTTGCAGAGTAAAAAGTTATTGAAATTAAAGAGGTAAAAATTTGTCACCCGAAAATGTTTTTGGTTTGCAAGGGATTTTGGTTTAATGAGATCTCAGCCTGTGGAAGTTTTATTGTAGATAAAATAATACTATACAAGAGAATGTTTGTTGGATTCTTTCAGAATTTATTTCTTCAGTTGGAGTAGAAATGGAGAAATGGGAGTTTTGTTTGGTGAACTCTTTGATAACATGGTATTACAAGTTGTATTGTTTCCCAGTGTTCACAGAACACCCCATTGAATTTGAAACTCTAGTTCCACACCATTGAGTAAAATGCCCAGTCTTGAAAATTATTCTCTAGAGCTTAGTATATGTTGTTGAGTGGTGGTAAAACATTTTGCAAAGATGGATTTGTAACACTCAGGAGGAGACAAAAAAAAACTTCCTGCCAGTTGCAAGGAAAACTTCTTACTGATCCCATATGGAATCTAGTGTATCTATTTTAAGCCCTTATCATTATCAACAGTACACCAGTAGCTGAAGAAAGCATTGATGATTTGGTAGGATGCATTATTTGCTATTACAAGAATGGTTTGCATATCATTATTAAGATAAGGGTTTGTACTGTACCAGACTATTTTATTGCAGCTGATAACATGTTACTAGAGTTGTCAGAATTATCATGTTAGATGCTGCTACACATGATGAAACAAATTTATGGTGTGGAAAATGAAATGTGACATAGACCTGTTTTAAAGGGGTTTTTTCCCCTCCATGTGGTATGTCTACTTTATTTTCCTTGATTTGTTCTAACTTTTGTTGATTAATATAAGAAGATTAACAAATGTATGAACATTGCAGACTGGGTATAACATGGTCAGCTTACATTTAAAGGGTGAAGCTGTTTCTATCAATGAAGAGCAATCATCTGGCAAAGTCATACATCATTTGTGATGGGTGCAAATGAGTATCATTCAGATCTTATTTAAAACGGTCAATTTTTTTTTCCTCTTAAAATCACTGATTTAAACCACTTTGTACAGAATCTCAGAAGCTGGTATACATGAAAAAAGAAAGCTTTATAATAGGTCTTTCTAGCATCAGAATTTTATGTACTATATGCCTGAGGGCAAATCATAGAGTTTGTGCATCATTCTTTTAGTGGTGGAATATTTCTAGAGTAAAAAACAGCTCTTCAAGGTAGCAACATTTCTAAATGTATTGTAACATGCCGAGTTTAAACCCCTTGGCTTGTTCAGTCATAAATTTCAGATGGAGGGAATATTTTGAATGCTTATGTTCACAATTATTATCTATGGAAAACGGATATCTCTATTACATATAATAAACTCTGCCATCATGTTGTACACATGTTATAGAAGTTTGATCTATTTTCAGGCTGAAGGAGAAGATGAGTTGAAGAAAATGCAATTGATGGAGTTAGCAATATTGAATGGAACCTATAGAGATAACAAAATTTTCATTCCAGCTACTCGTAAGTTTCTTTTGAATATGTATAATAATGTTTTGTATTCTTGATAATCTAATAACACTGTTGAATTTTTTCAGCCTGATGGAGAGGATGATTTAAAGAAACGACAGCTAATGGAATTAGCAATAATAAATGGCACATATCGTGACACATCTAAACCCTCAACATCGACTTCACAACAACAACAAACCACGCCCATGTCTCGTAAGTCAGAATGGCCGCATCTTCACTCGCAGGCCTTCATTGTCTTCCGGAGTGTGCTGCTTATCACCCTTTATACAAAATTTTTGTAGCCTTTTGTATTTTCATTTTCATGCAGAGATGTTTTGTTACCTGGTTGAGTGCATGATTCTTTTGCATTTTTTAGTTTAGTTCTTGTTTCCTTCTTGCTTTCTGTCCTAGATGTGCTATATTATTTCACTTGTCCCATATATTTGTTGTTACAAAATGCTCTCTCTTCACCTGACTGATCCTGTGAAATCCACTTGAATAGCCCAATGCTCTCTTTTCAACTGACTGATCCTGACAAATGTTATTTGGTCACATATTTAGCTAAATATTTACCATCTGTATTAGCTTATATGTTGGGTCCAGCTGCAAACATCGACTCGGATCATTTGGTGCATAATGTGCAGGCAGATAGGATCTGTGTTGTTTATTCTCCTGATTACTCCCTGCAAACTGCATAAACCTAGATCTGCATGCATATTATGCAACACTTTGCAGTTGGACCTGACATGTAAGCAAGTATATACATTAAGAGATGCAGATTTGACTTATTTAAGTTAAAAGAGAAAATGTGTATTCATATAAAAATTACTGGAAATAATAGTAACGACTAATTTTCCTAAAGAAGGGGGATGAAATTAATTTTTATTGAAGTTTGTATTGGTTGTTTCTGGCTACAACCGTAGATCAAACTTGACAGTTCACGGTAAATTTGGACATGCATTACTGATTTGCAGGTGTCTTGTGTTTATTTTAACAGGTCAGTTTAATCATGAATTAAGATCTGAATATGGAATCTTTATATATACTGCATAGAAAATATTTTTAGTAAGATAGAAAAATGTTGAATCTCCTTTCCATTTTTCATTCAAACTGCTCACATCACCTTTGTGTCTGTGCCTCCAGCTCTTTGCACCCTTCCAGGCCAACTTGAGAGCATCTCAGATTGCCCCACAACTTCTGCTTGGCTACTGTCAATCATCTACAGCCTCTTCTTAGACTCCACCCATGTATGCCTAGATTGTTGTCTCTTCACTCATTCCTGACTCTGGTTTCTCCTCCTTTGGTGATGGAAAAGTAGTGTAGAATGAACTGGCAAAGGTAGGGCGAAGGATCCAAGACAAGCACAAATGTACACAGACACTTAAAGCTGGAACCTAGTGCCATATGATATTTTCTTTTGCATGGAGGCAGTTTGGAGGAAAGCATGATGTTGACTTTTATTTAGCCTTCAGATTTTTCTTGTTTTTAATCTGACATTGGTGATGGTTGGTCTACATTACATGCTCAAAATTTAGGAAATCAGATTTTCAGTATTTCAAGCTAAACAAGTGGACAGCATATTTGGAATCTTTAACCCTGTTTTACTTAAAAATGCCAGGGTAGGATCTCTGGCATTTTAACTGTAAAACACATGTAATGTAGCTTAATTCACCACTCATTTGGTATCTGTTGTAAGGTTGTTATCCATTATATTTCAGCATGTTGTCTGTTTTGATACAGTCTAGAAATTTTGTGTCATTTATTATATCATAAATGTAATGTGCAAGTATTAATTTTCATTGGCTGTAATTCTTAATTGCTATAAATATAAGATAATTATAGTAGACAAGAAGTGTATAACTTTTTGATGATCGTGAGATGGCCTTCAGTGGTGGGGACTTTGAATTGAATCAATATACATACATACATACATACATACATACATACATACATATATATCATATCATATATCATATATATATTATAACAAAAAGTTACTATACTGTACCAAGTTGAAACCCAAGAAGTGGACTAAATAAGCCAAAAAAATGTTCTTCTTCATTTTTGAAAAGAATTACCAAATATTAAGCTATTCAAAGACAAGCCATCCTATTATTCTGAAGTTGCTTGTTCTGAACGAGTAGTAAAAAGTCTTTATATTTCATCTAAATCTGAGTACAGATAAATCACAGTGGAAGCCTTGCATTAAACTAATTATTGCAGTCTTTAATCAAAATTAGATTTAATCACAACTTTGTGGTTTTAAGTGCTGCATATTTATTTCAAAGGAATTTTATTGTAATTTGAAGTTTTAACAATATATTTGACCAATATCTATGTTGTTTATCCATGCTTTCAAGCTGGTGGGTAAGTGAATTGTACATTTTCTAGTTCCACTTGATGCTTTTATATGTATATTAAATTGTTTAAAGTACTGCAGGATATGGTAGTTCTTAAGACATTTGATCTTTGTTTTGTCATATCTGACGGTACATGTAGTTAATATATTTGAATTTTTTGTGTGCAGATCAAAGTTCTTTTGATCGGCACTCGTACTCATCATAGACATCTTCAGTTTCCTGGATGAGATATGAATACCGCTATGGAAAATAGCCATATGTTTTTTCAGTCAGTGGAAAATATCAAAGTTCGAAAGGTTAATTTTGATCAGTAATTAAATGGTATGGCAGCTTTACTCCCTGAACAATGCAGAATAAAAAAATGCATCTTGTATGAAGTTTGGGTGAAACGACTTAAGTTTTAGCTTTTTCATTTGAGTCACACGATTATTCAAACTTGCCATTTATAAAAGTAGTATTGCTTCAGGTATTACTTCTTCATACACAAGTAAATAATCCCCTTTTAGATTAGAATTTGTTTAGCCCTGTTGGTCAGTCACCAGAAGAGCTGATGAGATGGACTGTCTGTTGTCCATTTGCCATCTGCTGTGTGCTGTCCATCTGTTTGCAGAATTTGATATCACTGCTCCTAAACTTCTTGGAGGATTGCGTTGCCATTCATCCCAAGGTATAGGTGGTCCTAAATGGCAATAGTCTTTCCGCTACCGCCATTGTCTTGAAAAGTTTATCAATGCTACTTCTGATTGGATGGTCATACCAACATGGGGTTTTCATTAAAAGACTTCTTATGATGTCTAGTTGGTCCTAAATGAAAATGGTGACAATTTGACATCCCGCATCATGAAAATTTTGTTATAGCTACAACTCGGGGATGGTTGGTCATATCAACATGGTCACTGCAGTGACCATCTTGAAAATCTTACTTGTACTCTGATCAAATGAATGGTCTTACTAACATAGGGTTTCCACTAAAAAAACTTGTGATATTAAATTTGTACTCAGTGAAAATTGTGATAGCCATCTTGAAAATCTTGTCACTATTCCTGAATGGATGGTCAAATCAACATGGAGTTTTCACTAAAAGACTTATGTTATCTAGCTGGTCCAGGATGAACATGGTGCTGATCTGATGTCCAGTATGGCTACTATAGCAGCCATATCAACTTTGACAGAAAGTTATATTGAAATGGGGTTTTCACCAGAAAACTTACGATGTCCATTTGGGCCTGAATGAAAATGGTGCTGATCTTAATCCAGTGTAGAACCCATGGCAGCCATCTTGAAAATCGTTATTGCTTCTCTTGAATGGAACATCGTATCTTGAAAATATGTTATCTGTAGTCCCCTCCAAATTGATGCCTTTATCAACATTGGGTTTTCACCAGTAGACTTCTTTGATACTTAGTTGGTTCTAAATGAAATTGGTACCAGTTGTGTATCTAGTATCGCAGCCACGATGACTTTCTTAAAAATCTTGTCACTACTCCCCTTGAATGGATGATCATAATGACATTGGCTTTTGACCAAAACAGTTCTAATAATGTCAGCTTTGTCCTAAATGAAAATGGTGCCAAGCTGGCATACAGTATGAGTACCACAGCAGCTGTCTTGCTATCACTCAAGAATATCATAGATTGTTTCAACATTTGGTTGCTATACAGAAAAAAAATGGTCTTATCTCGAATTCCTGAAAATTCATTTGATGCAGTAGAGTGTCAGACCCTTGGTTGGTGTTTGTCTCCAGAAAATGTCCATTTGTGTCAAATTTCCAATTATATGTCCTTCCTAAATATAGTGTGCATAGTATGCCAACTATCTCTGCTAATTTCTTTGCTAATTAATTATGACGCATGTGAATGATGAGCTCTTCATTCAACTTGAAGCATAAATGCTCCGAATGAAGCCCATAAATGTTATGTACCATAAGTAGGTCATGTATGTGTTTCTTTATTTATTATTACCATTAAGATTCTGTTTGAGTATTTTGATTATAATATCAATCCTTTAGCTCTGACTAACATACATAGACCATCCCTTCCATTACTAATATTATATGATGTGTTGACTAAATAGACCTTTAGTAATAAACAACAGCCGTTGGTACTAATACAGCTGATGGTTGGCAGCTATGCAAAAGACACACATGGAGAATAGTTAGTTGTTACTATAAATGTATGCCCTGTAATTGACTTGCAAATTATGGCTGATGGTGTATATATAATTTGTAAAGATGTCATTGAGGAGAAAGAAAAGGATTGAAAAATTAAGGCACATGTTCAAACTTGAATAAGGCATTTTTGACACGACATGTAATTATGCATGTTTGTGTTACGCACTGATGTGAGTGCCTGTATCGGCTGTAACCATTAAACTTGACAGGATACAGCCATATAAATCTGTTTAAATGCCTCAGCATAAATTTGACATCAGTTTTAGCTGAAAATGTATTGTACTGGTTTTCAATTCTGTGTTCTCAAGGGTAAGAGAATATACCCATGATTTAATATTAATTTAATATTTTGCAATGTAGCCTGGTTCATAGGTTGTATTGGGGAGTAGATCCTTCGTTTCATTGGACCTGATGTGACTTGAAGGGTGCAGGTTAGAATCCCACCATCAGATCAGCTACCATGGTGTGTCCTGGGGCAATCATTTTACTATGCTTGCATATGCATAATACATGTATAACCTTGGAAGTCTTGCTGTGGCATAAAATGACCACAGACCAAACCAAACCAATCATTGATTTTATTTCCTAACACCTTCCTTCTACTATGTACCCACTAAAGTCCATGTTTGTAGTGTTATCTAAGCAACCATGCTTTAAGCATGTTCTCATTTTGATTTTGATGATCACGTTAGCATTAGCTATTGTAATTTCACTGCCTTTATGTATGCCTTTGTATGGGGAGTGGTTGAATCCATCTGTTTATAGTTATTATTGGAAAGATAGTAAAACTTGGCAATACTTGATAAAGTCTGGAAATGATGCTGTAAAGAATTAAATTAAAGAAACAGGCACAAATTTGGTTGAATGCAAAAAGATCAGCTTTATGCAAGCCACGTGAAGGGCTGGTATTTATGTATATGAAGTGTATAGACTAGGTGCATTGGACAACACCAGTGGAATGGGACTACTCATTTATTATTCATATGTGTTCGGGACAAAGAACTGAAGTGGTGTTGACAACTAAACATTGATTGTTGCATTGCATGTTTATCTTACTATCCTTGATTAAATTGACATTCTGCAGATAATTCAAGTTTGTAATACAAAAAAATTGCGAAAGTTTTGGCCTTATCCTGCCATCCCCATTATTACAATGCTTTGCCCTAAAATCTAAGACAATCACTATTCTCTTCAAACATTCCATCATCACAGGCTATGATTTTTAAAAATGTTACTATCCACTCACCAACAGAGTTGGAAGGGGATGTAGCATTTTGCCTGTTCACATCATCATTTGTATATTGTTTTGGTGTTTCGTTTCTTTTGTGGTATGATGTCAGTTTGTTGGACCCATTTTGACCTACAGCTATGAAAATTGGGTTGTATCTGTAGGATAGTGACAGCCATACAAAAACTATAATAATGCCACCTGATTTTCATTAGATCCATAGTTTCAGCCATTCATTTGTTACATCCTCAATTTCACCTGTTTCACCTGTACATGTGACAGTTGGTTTGTGGAAGTATTTTAAGTAGAGTCGCTTGACCATTGCAAATCTGTAATTTTGATGAAATTTCAATACTCCAGTGACATTTGTATTTTCAGCCATCAGGTCATTACAGAGACATGGACACTATTACACCTACACTTGTGAAGATTGGTAGACAGAAACCCAATTTCTACACCTAAGTAGCTCTTTGTTATATTTTAAGCTGTTGGGTCATTAGGCATTGAATTACTTTAACCCTATTTCACCTTTACCTGAAATATGGTATGTGGATGCATATTTGGGAAAGTAACTCAACCATGACCAAATCAGGTCACAGTGACCTAACTTTCATACTTGAGTGACTTACATTGTCAGCTGTTAATTACACCCTCAATAACTTACATCCTGTTTGACCTAACACTGATAAAATTTGGTTTGTGGATACACCTCAATGCAAGTAACTTGTCCATACTATACTAGCTTGGTGTGACCTTATTTTCACACTGGATTGACTTTTGTATTTTCAGCTACCTGCTTGTTACGCCCTCAATTTCTTAGACCCTATTTCACCTATACTCAAGAAAATTGCAATATGGATGCATCTAAAGGTGAGTAATACTAATCCTACGATATAAAAACTAAGTCACTGCAACCTAATTTTCATGCTTTAGTAACTTTTTGTATTTTCAGCTATCCATTCATTACGTCCACAATATCTTGAACCCTTTTCACTGCCACTTCGAAAATTGGTATGTAGATGCATCTTATTAAGGAGACTAACTTACACATATCTGAATTGGATCAGTTGACCCAGTTTCAGTGCTTGAGGGAATATTTTAGCCCTGACCAGCCCAGATTGAATGCCTCATTGTGTCCACGGGAAAAGTACTTAACTTCCATTTCTTTGGTATAATGCATTCAGTGATAGTTGAAAGCACCATTTAAATCAACAAAAGCAAAAAAAGCAGTTATCTGCTTGTTACTCAGTCAGCATTTTTGATGCTATTTCAGTAGTACTTACAAAAATTCATGTGTGGATGCATTTCATTGAGAGCAGCTCTACCTTACCAAAGCTAGGTCACTGTGACCCAATTTTCATGTGAAAAATCAAGGTGCAAACCATTATTAAATCAGCTTTCTGATTTATTGTGAAATACTGGGAAATTAACATTTCTTGTGACACAATTTTATGTAGAGACAGGTGGGGACATAAGTACTTCAGCACCAATATGATGGACTGGTACATAGATTAAAGTTTGTCAGTGTAAAACAGGCTGCAAATGACAGGAAACCAGTTGTCTTGGCTGTAAAGATGACAACAAAAACATGGTAAGGTGAAAAGAAAAGGATGATGCATATACTTTGCAACTAAAACTTAAGTTTATTGTTTTTTTGGCTCAGAATGTTGAAGAAATTCAGTGTTCTTGATTGGAGTAATGGATACTCCTTAATTTTTTACTGGACCTCCATTGTAGCTGTCTGTATAGGTATATAGTAGGAAAATAAGAAGATGCTATATGATTGCAGAGAAGTTCATTACTTCTTAAGAAAAATTTATAAATTCCTTAGGGTCTGCCAAGATTTTGAAAAATTGATGCTAGAGTGCTCATGGGTTGGCATCTCAGCTCTGTCTTGTACACAGTTTCACACACACATGAAAATTTATTTTTATGTTGCTTATAGAGAGTAATTAAACCACACTAAAAGTAGGTCACTGTGACCTAAATTCCATACTTGAGTGACTTGTATTTTCCTCAGTTCTATACCTTTTTGTATATTGTCAGCTATTCCAAGTGTGCTTCTTTTGGTGAGGGGATTTGTGTTCACATGTAAATAACTTGTGCCAATAAAGCATGTTTTTTGTTTGTTTGGGGTTTTTTTTGCTTTTGCTTCATGGTCTCTGAGGTGAATAATATTTAATGGACTAATATCTAATGTGCATGATAGGCTATTACTTTTTGTGTAGTTCTTGCAAATAAATGCATGGGTTGTTTTTTTTATTGTTGAAATTTTTAGGTTTAAAATTGATGTTATTTACTGGAAGACACTTGAGGCATTTTTGGTTATTGTATAAAGCAAACTTGCTTTCTTTGTTCTGTCTTTCTCTCGCTATAATTTTGTTACACTGCAAAATCAAATTGCTTGCACTCTCGTGAGACACAGTTCAAATGAAAAACGATGCTCTAGGCCAAAAACAAATATATCAAGGACCAGTTATAGATTTATTAACATAGTTGACATCTTTAGAGATACTTCCACAGACCTGCCATTTATCCCAATTTACTTGGGATCATCCCAGATTTTTGCTTAAAACTCCAAAAATCCAGATTTTCTGAGTTTTGCCCCAAATCCCGATTTTTAAAAATGCTCAGAATTTTTTAAAAATAGTTTCATTCACGATTGCTGTGTAAAGAGAGCAAATGTGATGCAGAAATTCCACGAGGAATACACTACAGCCATACCATGAAAATCTATCATTTTCCCATTTTCATCTTTTATGCTGATATTAAGTGTGTTAATTTAATTAACATTAAATATCAGTGTAAAAGATGAAAATGGAAACATGATTTTCATGCTGTGACTGTAGTATACACTTTTACGTTAAATAGAAAAAGACAGTGGATGTGTCATTTCCTTTGAGTTTTTGTGTAAATATATGGTTGCAAACACAGGTCATAATTTATTTTCTCCAAATCCTGATTTTTTTTTCCTTTGGCATCCTGATTTTCATTCCACTCTGCTTGCATATCTAGGTTTAGTACTTGCATGATATTTGTCTGCCTCATTCCTTGTTATAGACGTGATGTCCTTTCTCTCTAATATGTTGTTAATGTTCATTTATAAACAGAGTACACTTGATAGAAAATGAAGGATAACAGTTTCATCATGCTGATATAGAAATATGTAGATAAAGGTTAATTGCATTACCAATGATCAAGATTCAGGGATTATTGGTTCTGCTTTCCTCTGAAAAGTTTTTTTTTTAGAAAGCCTCTTTTATGTTGTATAGGTTAAACATTTGATAATTTTAATTGGGTTTACATGGTAGGCATTGCTAATACAGATCATAGGAGTATCAAAGGGGCAACATAAGAAAGGTTATATCGTGCTGGTGCAACTGGAATAAAGTGCCTTAACCACCATTGTAGCCAACCCATCCTGTTAGGGTAGGATTTGAACCCATTTCTTTGTGCTTGCAAGTCTAGCATGGTTTCAGATGAAACCAATCCACCATCTTTAGTGGAATATGGCAACCATTACTTAAAATAGGAAAACCTTTATGTGACTTGTATAAAATCATGTAGCAGAATTTTGCCAAATATGAAGCACACATCCTGGCTTTAAGTCTTCCATGATGCTTATTCACAATCCAGTACAAATGCCATTTCTAAAAAAAAAGGATTTTTTATTATTATTAAAGAAATCTTAAATATTGCAGAACAAAACATTACCAAATTTGACCAAAATCCAGGCTTAAAAGTTTTCCAGTTCTTAGCTCACCTGGCCAGAAGCCCCAGTGTGCTTGTGGATTGTCTCAGTATCCATCATCTGTCCATTAACAGTTGCATCATACCACTTTGGAGGCCATATTTCTTAATCCAGTTTTCACCAGACTTGGAATATCAACTAATAAACACAAGATTTTGGATTAGTTTGATAAGAGAGAGGCGATACGATTTTGATCAAACTTGGAATATGGTTTTATATCATAATGACCGTCGACAAGTTGGGTAATTTGGCGAGATCTGTGCATATAAAGAAGTGATCTTGCATCTGTTTGGCTGAGCCTGTCAACACTCCAGAAACTCTGTTTCCGATTAGACTTTGATAAAAATTGCTAAATAGTTTTATATTCTCACGATGTCATATGAGTCTGATTATGAGCAAGAGGAACACATTTATGACCTAATCATGTACCTGATTGAGCTTGTTACCGTAATGGAGACATAATATTGGATTTTGCTCACACATGGTAAATAAGCCTATATGATCATAGTCCTGGGTTCTTGAACTTTAGATCATAGTCATGGGTTCTTGAACTTGAGAGATCTGTCCATATTATTGATTTGATCTTGCAATTTGATTGGCTGGGCTTGTCACTTCACTTCTTTATTGACTAAATCGACTTGGAACTTTTTTTTTTTTTTTTTGTTTTACAAATGATGTAGATTTACCATCCAGTCTAGCAGTAGTTTAGAAAAAACAACTTTTTGTACTGAAAAACACACATTGAACAGAACTCATTTAAGCAAATGGTATAATATAGGTGCCATCATTAGGTGCCATAGAAGAACCTTGAAATTTACTCTTTCTCAAATACTGCTCAACTGATTTTGAGCAAATTTGACTGACATACCAATATAATGGTCTTTGAAGTTTTTAGAAATATTTATACACCATGCAATCTGGCTGCAGGAAAGGAAAACTGTTAAAACTCAGGCCATAAAAACCCCCAATATCCACCTGATAGAACAGAAAACATCATAGCTTGAGAAAATTTTATAGTTTTATTTATTTTAGTTTGTATGTTTATTATTTATTGAATGATGCCAGTCTGCTCTCCACTAAGGCCACCATCACTAAAATTAGAAAAAAAGCATCTGAACAATTTCTTCTCCAATACCACTGAAAAAAAATTCAACCAAATTTGAAAGAAAGCATCCTGGGTAGGATTTTGATCTGTGATCCAGTATGGCTGCTGATACAAAATATTGAAAAATCATTAAATTTCTCAAACTTCACAAAAGAATTGGACCAAATTTCTCAAAATCATCCCAATTTGCCCAGTTTGAAGGACTTAAATTATGTAGAGATGATGCCAGTCTGCCATCAAATATGGTTGAAGATACCAAAAATATAAAAGCTTTCAAATAATTCTTTTTCATAACTATGCAAATATTTTGAAGAAAACTGATACTTAAATTTTTTTTTCTCTCTTCATTTTGTGATATATAAGATTTGCTTTGGTTTTAGAGTATTTTTTTTTTTGGTGCTGAGTCAGTTTGAGTTAAGTTCTTACCCAAGGACATGCCATGGTAGCTGACGTGCTAATGCAGTGGTAGGATTCAAACCCACATCTTTTGGTTGTAATTCCCAATTGCTAACCACTGAGTCATATAAGTGAGATAAAAATGAAATGGAATTGTAATAGAAAATCATTTAGGCTTAATGTTGACATAAATGTGATTTATTATTGTTGCTTTTTTATTTAAACTCTGTGTTTAGGTCGCTGTGGAGAGGCGTTCATGTTCCATGAACACCAGAACTACCAGCCCTTACGATTTGACCGTAAGTCTTAATGAAATGACCCTTTAATTATGGCTTTGCAGAAAAATGACAACAAAATATGAAAATATGATCATTGTGGTCAAAGCCAGATATTGGTTTGTCCAGTTTTTTTAATTCAGATCCCACTTTCATTTTAGATTCAATGGAGTTGGTCAGGGAACTAGACTTTACGGGAAGGAGTATCTCAGGTGCTTGAATCTGCCTGTGTTTTTAATGCAGAATGCCTGTATTCTCAGACTGTTGCTTATAGCATAATTTTAAACGTCATTCAACAATGAGAAACACCTCGTACCTTATACTGCATCATCAGTTTGAAAGGCTCAGCCTATATCCCTGCTAATTTTTCAAAACCTACTCTAAATATTTCTTGAATGCAAACAACAAATCAATGAGCACAGGATAAATAGGGTGGTTTAGATTCTTGAAAAAGGCAGGAAAGATAAGTTAAATGTTCCTGTTGATTTGAGTATGTTGTGGTTGGGGAAACAATTGCCATCACCAAGTGAGAATTTATATTAAAATAAATGAACATATTACATCAAGTTGAGAGTTCTAGCAAGAAGCCATTGAGCTCCATGGTGTTCAGTTTCAGAAACTGTACTGGAGGTAATTAATGTTTAAGAGTACTTTACAAACCTTTTAGTTGAACATATTGTTTGCCATTACTCATCATATCACACTTATGAATTTTTCAAATGTATGTTTTCCTGTTCTACAGTAGCATGATATTTCATTAAACCACACTGAAAGTTGGTCTTACCTTTTAGAACTTTTGGAAAAATATTGACTGTCTTAATGATGTCCTTTTTCTGGTTGACAGGTCTGGAAGACATATAGTGGATTGTTTTTGGTATTTTGTCGATAAATTCACACATGAATAGAAAATTTCACCAGAGGCTGTAAAATGTACATGAAAAGTACAGTGAAACTTCCCTAGACTGGACAGTGTCTGGCCCCCAGATGTCGGTCATGTTATGGAGGTGACCAGTATACAGGGGTCTGACTGGTAGTATGACAGCCATGTTGGGACTAAAATATGGGACAGTTTTCTGTTTGGTTACAGGGAGAGGGGTGTGTGCTTTATGGTTATTTCGATGTATTTTAGGGTTTGTGTCTTCCTCAAAGAAAATGGAAAGCTGAGTACCTCATCTGGCATTAAAAGAACTGTTGCAGTGCTTGAATGAATTAGATAATCATTGGCTAAAAGTTGGTCTTTGTCTGATCTGGTCATTGACTTGTCTTGCATTGCTGTGAAAGGTATTCATTGGATGGGAAAATAAATCAGTGGATTCCATTTTTCACAAATTTGTCTGTTTATTGATTTAGAGTTATTGGTTATTGATAAGGAAGCATGCAGTTGTCAATGTCTGTTGGGTAGCACATGTATAGTACCAGGAATCAGGTCCATATAGATTAACTACCGGGAAAAAGAGTTAAAATTCACAGGAATTGCAACTCCAAAATCTTTCGGCTAAACTATTTGGACATTATATTAAGGTTACTACTATTTAGACGCATTTGAAATTAAGTTATTCATATTGTGAAAAGAGTCCCAAAAGTTTCATAAAGTTTCACATTACTATAATGGTTGGACAGAACTGCTTTCCATTAAGGCTCTGTTGTAGATTTTCTTTGATTGTATGGATGCAGATAATTTGAAATAAAAGCCATGAATGCAGAAAATGGGGGTTGGGGAGAGAGAATTTTTAAGAGACGGTCTTTGAATGTTACATCAAATTCATTCGTTCATGATAGTTGATTATATTGTTTTCTGACATGATTTCTTTTGTAATCCTAATGCGTCTTTCATTCCAGAAGCACAGAGATTCATCACTTCACCACTTGCTCTTCAACAAACTTTACGATCCCCTACCCCTACTGGGGCGCCTATAATTCTTGCTCCACGAATGCCTACGTTGCCAACCACTCTCCACACCTCTTCAGGCAATACAGCAGGCCTGATGAATGGAGCACCACCACCACTGGTCTCTCCGACAGAAGCACCCAGTGGCCTCATCTATAATCCATATGAATATCCCTACTCGTTTTCTCCTGCTACAGCAATATTCGAGTATCCTGGAATGATTGAACAGAGTGCAGCTGGTATGTCACTCTCATTTGTGCGATGAACTCTGTAATTTAACAGAGAAAATTCTGCATGTGATTTATCTTGTATTTTTGATGCCTGAATAAGCACATGGTATTTATCATTATGTTAGCTTGAAGCCACAATCAAAATCTACCAAGAATATTATTTATTTACTGTAATTTTTCTGTCAGCCATTTAGGTTTTATAAAAAAAGATAATGTTTTTTTGCTTTGAAGATGAAACACAAGATTAATGCCACTGGTTAATAAGTAATGGAAGCAATTAAACTAAGTAAACATTTTGAAAGATCTTGTACGGAATTGAAACATTAAATAAAATGCTAAATTGAAATATTCCATGAAGTCAATTATCTTGCATTTGTTTTAGTGTCGTAGATGATTTTAAATCTTTGAGCAGTAGTTTTAAAAGGGTAAAAATATGATGGATGACAATTTATTTACACAAGATTAAACATTTTTAAAGTATGCATTTATGTGACTGTTCCAATTTTAAGTTCATTAAAATTACCATAACTTGGAATTTTAATACCTGTTGAAGAAATTTTTTTATCCTGCATTTATTTACTGTTTGTTAGTTTTTCATGACTTGTAAATAATATCAACATTTTTATTTAAAACAACATTAGTGTGTGCAAACAGTCAGCATTCCAATATAGCAATATTTGCTCAAGATGATCATATCATATTTTGTTGTACATATATGTATATATTGATAAGCATAATATTTGCACCTACACATCATGGTCACCTAAGATTTTACTGAATTCTAAGCCAATAATTTCATTGGTGGGCTTTTTCCCCCATTAACAATATTTTATTTGTATAATTCATTGTGTAAAGTGTTCTTGTCAGATGTACAAAATTCAAGCCTTCTGAACAGCAACTGACATGTAACCATTTTCTCGAAAAAAAGGAGGGAAACTGGCAAGATGACAAAAATTAAAAAGCATTGAATCAGTTATGAGTGCCTTCGTTCAGATACTGGGAAACAGCAATTATATACTATATGTAAATCAACAATTATTCACTAGCTTGACACTTCATGTGAAGTTTGAAAAGTTTCTAGCAATTTTGTAGGGCATAGACGCGCTTTCTTTTCTGCAGTCAACAACTTTTCTGATGCACAGTATGTTGCTAAAGGATTTAACCTTTGGATAAAATTTGATTTAATATGAAAAAATTAAATGTATCAATTGTATCTTAGAGTATCTTCACAACATTTCAAAGCTGCCAGTAGAGTCCTGTGGGTTGGTGGCTTTTACCAGGGTTTTCCTTGGTTCTTCCTCAACAAGTTATGCTGGCCATCATGTATAGCCTATCTTTGAGAAATGGCTTTAGACCCAAAACAACAATTTTTATTTCACATAATGAATCATTGATGGCTATCTTGCTGTAGTGACAAGTGGTAGGTTCTCCGAATGGACTACCTTATAATTGGTTTCTGTTATATCTGTATAATCCATCTCCATTATTTACTTTATTGTTCAACATCATTATTCTATGAATATTTGTTTCAACAGCTGCAAAGTAAACTTTAGGGCAACGGCAAATCAGTAGACCAAAGTATCACCTATAGACAATATGCGACTTACGATGCACAATTTTATCATTCATGGCAACTTTTGTAGCCTAGACTGTTGACTTGAATGTTTGAAATTAATCGGGCTTTTATGGTGCTCAGTGGATTTGAATGAAACTTGGATATATTGTTCCATTCGATTGGTATATTCTTTTAAGCTATGTAAATTGGTTTATTTTCCTTCAGTAATACTTAAATGCATGATTAGTCAAGGGTTGAAAATCTTCTTAAGATCCTGGTATAAATTTTACTAACAAATTGAGTCCAGACTTAAATTAAAGTTTAGAATCCAGTGATACGATTGGCTGAAATGTAAGTTTTACATAAAATTGATGAGTGATATGTCTTGAGTGTAGACTTAACTGAAGACTTGTGTTGATGAAATCGATGCTGCAATGTAGAGGAGATTCTTTTAAAGTAAATTCAGAAGAGATTGGTTATAATATTTATTTTTTAATTAAAAAAAAAATTGAGTATGCTAGATAAGGAATGCAAATTGAGATGGAGTGATAACAGCAGTAACACAAAGCAATAATACATACCATATCTGCTGTCATAACCACACTGTATGTGTAAAAATGTTCCTTTCTGGGTGTAGTTTGAGGTCAAATCTCACCATAATAAGTAGAGACAATGATGCTGTTCTCAATGTCCCCTAATATACATACTTGAATAATTAGCTACCTTTGCTTTGGGAGCTCTCCACTTTGGAGGAGCAATTTCTCCATATGGTATAAAATGTATTTAAGATCCATTTTAGCTGTGTCACCATTGGTTGTAATGTTCAAATAGATGCTGCTTTTCTACAGATTTTATCAATTTTTTCTCTCCCAGGTGGCATATTATAATCGAGATTTGCTAGTAGAAAAGGAAACTACTTAATTGGTTTTGACTAAAAGATGGGTTTACACTAAATATGGCAATATAAAACTGTTTGGGCTTTATTCAGTTTCATTGAAATTTTGTTGTCAGGTTTGGTATTCGTGTTTAGAAATACTTAATAGTTTGTTCAGAATCATCCATATTTTGACGCATGTAACAAAATTTTTTCTCATTTTGTTGGCCCGGTCATAGAAGTTTACATTTACCTCGGTGTTAAAGTTTATTTGGCAGTTTCTTGCATGTTCTATATTATCATTACTGTTTTGACATGGAGTAAAATATTTCAACATTTGTCATAAATAACTGGTTATTGTAAATATTTCATATAATATTTTCGCATATATAAAGCTTTACACAATTTTGAGATGCATAAATCAGGCACATCTTTTCAGTTTGCACATAGTGGTAATATGTCCAAGTATGTGTTTCAATTACTGCAATATCTACATTTAACATTATTTTTTTATACAAATCTTTGTCCTTTTGGACTTGAATGTAATTTCTTTAGATGACAATTACCTGATATTTTAACAGGTTTTTATTTTAAAGAAATAACTAATTTGATATTTGTTACTAACATAAAATTGATTCTGGGCTGTTTATAAATATTTGTGAACTACAGAAGAATTTAGAAAACGACTCTAGTATGATGTTACAAATCTGAATATTATTTTCTCCATCTTGATCATCCCTTAATATTTAAAGTTTGTGTTGATTAACGCTGCAAGGTACTTTTATAGGACTGATAAATTGGAAGATTTGAGTACTCTGTAGGTATAAACTAATAATGTGATACTAATAGTTGAATACTTTAAGTGGACTAAATGGTTACATGTCTGGTCATGGACTATGCAATATTTTCTTTTAACCATAAATGACCTTTACCTAGGATACTTTTCTAATGATTATATCTCTATTTTTGGACAGGTAAAAATAGACCCATGATCTAAGTCCACAAGAAAACCTCTTTCATTTAGGTCTTTGAAAGGTAGAGCCTTGAGCTTTTGAAACAAGACACTACTGGTTTTAATGCTGTCCATTTTTATTCCATTAATGTGTAAATTAATTAATTAATACATTAATTGTATTATTCAGTAATAATTTCACCTTTTCCATTAATGAAGTTTACTAGATTTTTTTTTTTTTAATTTGGTGGTGGTGTATTAAATACAAGTTTGCCTTTATCTTAGCATCTGCTTTTTATTGGATATAATTTGTAGTGTTTTCTTATATGTTTTTTATTGCAGTTCATGTACATCTCCTGGCTTTTTTATACACTCTGAGTCCCTATATACAATCTTGATAGTATAAGGAGGAGTGATGAATACAATTTAAAAGATAACTTTTATGGCAGCAGCTATTCGTAATAATTGAGATATTCTCTTGGCAATGCTAATATATTGGGAGTGTTCAAAATAAAAACTGTGGACACCCACATTAGTTGAAGCCGAAATAATCAAGTGTAACCTGGCATAACCAGTTGACATCAACAACTACGGTATCTCAGCAATATTACAAAGAGATGAAGTAAATTACGGCCCGTATGTCTTTAATGCCAGATAGTACACACAAAAAAGATGTAAAATCAATCAAGTTTTAAAGTGTCGAAGGTTTGAAACAGCCAGGTGGCTTAGCCATGTCAGTTTGTAAAGGAAACAAAAAATGAAAATCTTCAAGTTATACTACCCTGTCAAAGTCATGCATTAAACTGTTTAACATTACACTTTCAAAGTAAAATTATTCTTAGTTGATAGATGTTTATTTCACATATTTCATGTATTTTTTGCTTGTAATTTTCAGCTCTTCCGGTTATATAGTCCTTCATCCATCATGCATCAGTAGTGTTTCATCCATGCACAGTTGCTATTTTAAAACTTAAAAAAAAACTGCTTGACCAATTTGCACGTAATTTAGCAAGAAGCATTCTGTAACCAAAGTCTATCTTCCGATAAAGCGGCTAATAATAAAAATAGAAAAACCATTAAGCAACAAGTGGTCAAAAGTGCAAAACAGAATTGGAACAAACTTAACGAAAATCAACCTAGCATGATGGTCTTTGAAATACTGCTGACCCATAATCAAATATGCCTCCATTTTTAAAAATCAAAACATTTTAAACAGTGACATCTTTAAAACTGCGAAAGAAACTTTGTCCAAATTTGACAGAATTTCCATGGCATAGGCAGTCTTTTAGTTTTATACAAATGATGAATGCCTGTTGCCAATATGGCCACCAATACTCGACTGAGAAAACTTTTAAATGATTTTTGTACCAAATTTTACTGAATTCAACTTGGCATGTATGGCTTTGACATTTTTACACATGATGATCAACCTTCCAAAAGGGCTACCATTGCTAAAAATAGAACAAAACTTAAAAATTTTTAAAAACTGTGGACCAGAATTTGACCAGATTTGATGGAAATCATTTGCAATCAGATATAGCCATCGTTACGAGTAGAGAAAACTTTTAATATGCAGCTTAAAAACAAATGAAATAGAATTTATTTGATCAAATTAGACGGAAAGCATCCTGGTGTAAATGCTTTTAATTTTGTGAATCCTTCCTCATGTGGACAACGTTACTACTACTAATCAACAGAATTTGACCAAATTTGACAGGAAAGATTCTGACATTAAGGGCTTTCAGTTTGGTACAAATGCCATAATGCCATCAGATATATTGCTGCCATCACTGAAAATATACAATCCTTTAAACCTCTTGTCAAAAACCATGACATGTAATTTGTCCAGATTTGACAGAGCCATTATGTCAAGGGTTTTTTTGTTTTGCACAAAAAATGATGCCAATCTGTCAACAAATAATGCACACAAAAAAACCCACCTCAGAAAATTTGCAATCACTTTTTGCAAAGGGCCACTCTAAAATATTTGATCAAATTTGTTTGAAAACATCCTGTACAAATGATGCCAGTCCAGCATCATATAGGGACACCATTACAACAAAATAAGAAGCATGTACATAACTTTTTCTGTTTAAAAAGGAATGCTTTACAGAATTTGACTGACTTCGACAGAAAGCATCCTGGCATGAAGGCCTTTCAATATTGGTGCTGATGTGCTTTCGAATATGGCAGAGAAAACTAGAGAAACTTTGTAACAAATGTTTTCAGAAAGTATGTAATTGTCAGCATTGAAAGAAATTTCTACAATAATTATACTAACCTTGATTACTTGGCTGACTTCTTCATTGGGCTATGAGGCAGATGTCGGGTGAGCAGTCTCAGACCCATATGGTGCTCTTGTTTTGGAAAAGTTTGTTAGGTTGCAGGAGCATGCAGCAGTTTAATATTTTATAGTTGTACTCCATTATGATTGAGCTCTCAATGCTTTATTTAACTTGAAAAAAGGTCATTTTTAGTTTGGCTCCTGCCACAGTGGGTAAAGCTCTGTTGTAAATATTTTTTCCCAATTTTAATATTTGTGTATTTGTTGTGAGTAACTTAGTTTTCCCTGTTCCCCATAGATAATATTGGAAAATAAAAATAATTTAAAAAAGCATAGTTAACACTCACTCACCTTTCTGATTAACAATTAATCTAATAATCTAACCTTAGGACCAATAATCCACTTGTTGTTATCATTAAAAGACAGTACGAATTATTGTAAAAGAACCAGTAGATATGTAAATGTCATTTTTAATAGAAGTAAAGCTGATGCAATACTACAAACTGTGAAAAAAGAACAATGTTGTGATATAGAGATTGTGTTTATTGTTAATTTATTTAAAAGAATTAAATCAGTGAGTTCACAGAAATGATTGTGTACATATATTGAATTGGTACCAGGTCAGGAGATGTGAAATGCCAGATATCTAAGAGAATGGGGGGAGGAGAGAAATGGTAATCCTATTCATTTATTTGCTGTGTTCTCAGTTGCTTTAAAACTTACTTCGTTTTTGGCAGCAACAGTTAACATAAAATTATTTGTTCAAATTTGTCAAGTTTTTGAAGCTCAATTATTTTAAGAAATTTCATTGTCAGTGCAGTTACACTAAAAGTATTACATCTGAACTGGTATCCACCCCCACCCCCCACTTTCTGTGTCATATGTATACAATGTTACTGCTCAATATATGGAGGCAAATTGAAAACCTGTGGACTGGTGACTGATTGTAGGTGCAGTTCCTAAGGTCCGAAGAACATTAGCGAGTGTGCGAGATCACCCTTATGCCCCAGTGAGGGTGTCACTCCCATAATGATCAGTGGAAGGTTAGTTGTTGTCATGCATAATAATGATGTTTTAGAAATAATTTCATACAAGATCTAGGTTCTCATCAGGTTTTTGTGTTTTGCATTCTGAGTGTGAATAGCATAGACCCAGACCTACCATAAGATCCCAACCTGCTCTTATACAACCAAGAGCAGAGACGCTGACTCGTTATGCTGGGACAGATTTGTTTAGTAAACAGTTGGAAGTGTGTTACAGAAAATAAAGTACCCCTGCTGTATATGTAATAGCAAGTAGTTTCTGATTCATTTGCCAATCAGAATCAGTGCTCATGAAAACTTGAGATAAACCTTGTGTGGATGAGTCACAAATGTTGGGCAAGTTTTTCATAATGTTACCATTATTATACTTACGTATTGGCATTTTCTATCACCTTAAATATAGAAAAAAATCAAAGTAGTTAAAATACATTTTTGATAATGATTAATAAAAGTTGTGGTTTTTTAAAAATATTTTTGGATAAAGATGTTTTCGACTGAAACACTATTACCTTACAAAATTGATTATGCACTGGGAAGTTGTATTTTTTTCCCTAGACATGCTTACCGAGTTTTTTTTTTTGTTGAATGGAAATTTTTGTTGTGCTCATGTGTTATGCAGGCACTTTATGAACAGTACTGTATGTACTTGCTCATAAGTTGAGTCGAACTGCAAACAACAAAGACCCAGATCTGCCACAACATAATGCGCCTGTAGATCAGAGTCTGTGTTGTTTGTTCTACTGATTATTCCTAACAAACTGCACAGACCCATTGTGCAAAGGCATATCTGCATTTGGACTCATAAGCAAGTATATACTGTATATATTCAGATTTAGAATAAAGTAGTTCGCAGGCTGATCAAAATCAACGTGCACTGTTTTACTCAGACTTGAAATTGCCAGTACTTAATGTGACAGCAGATCTGGGTCTGCAGCTGTTTGCATTTGGGTGCACAATGATACACAGATTAAATGTTGTTTATGTATTAAAAAAAAAAGACATCAGAAAGCATGATAGCATACACTATGTATTTTAGATTGTAACGACACATTCCTGGTGAGAACCTGCAGTAACCTTCCTTTCTTCATGATATTTACTTAGAAAAGCTTTACAAAGAAATACCGGTACAAGTGTTTCAATCATGATGTGAAGCACGAGGAATGATTTTTTAAAAAAAATTGATTATATCTTGAGGAGGACAACAGATACAAGAAGTAATGTGAGGGATTTGTCAGGGAACTTACTTTTTCTTTCAGTTTAATGGGATCTTTTGTATATTGAGTATTTTATGACATTGTGTTTTTAGAATTTACAGTTTAACCTCTGAAAAATCTTTTCAAACTTACATAAACGTGTTCAATTTGCTGCATTGTTTATCTTTTGTATGAAATAAGTATTGCATCAGAAATTGGAAATTAAATCCCTGTTTCTCATATCTGTTGTCAGTGCTTAATATATGATCAAACTTACATTCTCTTGCAAAGGACTATTATTATTATTATTTTACTTTTCAGCAGTTTTTAATTTTATATTTACATATTTTGCCTTTTGTAAATTATTTATATTTACACAAGTTTCTTTTGTATTATGTCATCACCCCTCTTGGGTGTAAAATTGTTATTTTTTTTGTCCATCTTTGTGATAGTCGTCAATTCAGCATGTTTGCAGTCTAGGTTGAGCTTATATCAAAATAATTTTTATTTCTTAGTTAACTTCATCATTTCAACAGGAAGGGTGTTAGCAATACCACTAAAAAATTATTTTTACAGTGTGACAGAAGAGCACTGTTTAAATTTAAAATTGAATTATTAATAATATAAGTTTACTTTGAATAACTTTTCATGTCAAAATAAGATGGTGAACACATGCTGGATCCAGCATGTCAAAGATTATTTAGGTTATATTAGGAAAAAAATATACAGCGTTAATTGCTGGTCTTTTGTCAGGCCTGGTATTACACTGAATAGCCTTTGTTTTAAACTGTTCATACACTGATATTACAACAAAAAAAACCCACTGGCTGTAACATGCAATTTGTGACAGTATTATGAAATTGACCAACTTGGTCATGAAAATCGAGAATCCACTTATATTTGATTTGTTTAAGCAGTCAGCTTTAATTTGCACTTGTTATTTTGCATACTGTGTGACACAAAGATAATTTTTGCATGTGAGAACTGAAAATGATAGTTTTAGGTGAGCAGAAACAGCACTACTATTCTTGTCACGTTAATGTAAAAAAATGCATTCTTCATCTGCCACAATGGAGCTGCAGTTGGTAAAGCATCAGGAATTCATGATCCAAGGTCGCAGGTTCAATACCTAAGCTAGCCTGGGTTGACTGCGTCAGTGTGTCTCCAGCAAAGGCACTTGGCTCCTATTTGTGTTCAAAGTGCCATTAAAATCAACCAACCAGACATTATCTCCAACAATTTAGTTTTAATTCCTTTTAAGAGTTCTTGCATACTTTCATATTTTTACATACCATTTGGTTCGAATTGTTGAAATCCATCTATATTAAGTATCGCTGAATAAGGGTCACATGGCCATGTTAGGAGAAATCCAACAGTTTATCATATGTTTAATGTTTAATGCTGATTTATCACCTGTTTTGTATAGTTAATCGTGTTTACGAGAATTATGTTTTGGTGGATGGCATAAATTTGAGTGTACAATGTGCAATCTTGTTTATAAATGTAAATCAAAATAAAATTTGATCAAACAGCTAGTTGTTACATTTGTTATATTTATGGTGGTGGTTCCCGAATTTAGTGTACATTCGTAAATATTTAATACCATTAGAGATATGTCCATTTTCAGGTCTTAGCTTTTAATACACAAAATTCTGGTTTTAACCCAACATTTTCTTGCAGTGTAATATAAAGTATGCAGCAGTTTATCAGTGTTTGAAATGGATGAATGAGGATTGGTCTCTGGTGGTCCGTTTTGATAGAATACTGTTTCTTAAGTGAAATTGATGGGAACTGGAATGCAAGCAGTAGATTTGCGGCTTACAAGGAGTGGTGAACAGACATGCTAGACATTACAGTAGA
The DNA here is from genome assembly GCA_016617855.1 of Megalonaias nervosa. Taxonomy (NCBI): domain Eukaryota; kingdom Metazoa; phylum Mollusca; class Bivalvia; order Unionida; family Unionidae; genus Megalonaias; species Megalonaias nervosa. The sequence goes on from JAECUM010003769.1 coordinate 76,085, forward strand.
GAATCAAATCTGGCTTCTAAGTATACTTGCTCATAAGTTGAGTCAACTACAAACTGCATAGATACAGATCTGCTATCCCATAATGCACCAGAAGATCTGGGTCTGTGCAGTTTACTCAGAGTAATCAGTAGAACAACATAGATCCAGATCTGCAGGTGTGTTATGCTACTGCAGATTGGGATCTTTGTTATTTGCAGTTTGCCTCAACTTATAAGTGAATATATATGCTATGTTGTATGTTAAATAATTTGAACTAGTCAGTACGGCCAGAATTGCCCATACCGTATATACTTACTTATAAGTTGGGTGCACTGCATAGACCCAGATCTGCTTTAGCATAAAGTGGCAGCAGATCTGGATCAAGGCAGTTTGTTGGGAATTATCAGTGGAAAAAAACCCAGATCCTGATCTGCCAGCACATAATATGACTGCAGATCAGGGCCTTTGTTGTTTGTAGTTGGAAATTGAATACATATGGTACCTACAAACCACAACCAATTTAGACCGTGATCTACCATTTTAAACATATTGGAAGAGCAGGGTCTACAATGTTTGGAGATTGGTTTGCATTATCAGTTAATAATTACTTTGAAAATAAGGATTATGTAGCCAACAAATAAGGTACTCATCTAGAATTGCTACAGATTTTAATAATAATATCACATAAAATTGTATGTAATGTACACTAATTTGGCATTACTAACACTTGTGGATTAAAGTTGTGCGCTAAATTTATTTGTAATCTGTAGAAATCATTCCTATTCCACAATATTAGCTCAACTTTTCCAGTTTCTAACAAACTCCTTCTAGCAGCACTTATTTATTAAATATAAATTTTTCTGTCTTGCCTGTACGTTTCTTTTCTTTCTCTCTTATATCAAAATGCTTCATCCGTGTTATTCGAGTTGAGTCTCTAAGGATCATTTAGAGAAACATGACAATGCTTCTTTGTTTGGTAGCAAATATTTATAACCATGTTTCTGCTTTTTGGTGGAAGTATTGCAATATATGCTAGAAAAGTTGCCTTCTCACACTTTTCCCTTGGGTTAAAAGTTTAGAACGTTACATTTCTTCTCAATTTTCCAAGCAATAAGTTTTCAAAACCAGACAGTTGACAGTGCAGTATTGTCAAAAAATTTTATATTTAATATTTTCATATTTTCTCATCTTTAAATTATCATCAGTTTATTTTCCAAAAAACTCCCATGGTGAAGAAGAATTAAAATTGTATCGGGCACTGTGCTGCTAGAAAGAGTGTTTATTGATGAAGGTGTGATTGTTCAATGGTTCTTGGTGGATTGACCATTCTTAACTGTACAGTAATCAATCCACAGATGGTCTTTGTTTATATATTGGCTTCTCTGACATCACTACATCCATTAATTATTAAGAGGCTGGCCAGGTGTGTTCCCAGCAAGCATGCTTGACCTATCGGCAGCTAAAGCATGTTATTTTGTTCCTAAACCTAGCACACTTTAATCAGCAAACTACTAGTAATGTCAACGGGAATAACCACTTCAATAACAGTTAATTTATGGTGAGAATGTGTTATATGGTAGCAATATTCACTAACAATTCTTTTTTTTATTTTACTAAATCTTCAGCTGCCAACTAACACCTCCTGGGCACAAAAAAAAGCCTGACCCCTACCCGCTGCCGCACCTAATCGAGGGTTGTTAGCTGCTGATTGATCTCTCTGCACCCATGACTACTTCTGACATGTACGCCTTCTCTTCATCATCACCTTGCTCCCACTCAGTATTAGGACTGGGTCAACCTGCTTGGCCTGCTCAGCTCAGCTCGGCTTGCCAGCAGTAGCATTACAACGGCCACTAATCCACAGCAGAGGTGGACTTCAGTTCAACCTTATTAACCTTACCTAACAGACTTGTATCATATCAGTGCCTGGGTCCTCGAGGCCTTGGCGCTACTGTAGCAATCCAGAAATTGTTAGAAATTATGTGCCTTGAACTAATATGTATTGTGGTGAGTCTGGGAATCAGAAATGTGAAAATATACCGTAAATTAATCGTCCAGTTTTTGAAGCTTTACTGCATCATAGATATGTGTCATGTTGGCTGGTTTTTGGTTGTCATGTTCATTGTGAATTTAATACATATTGATGTTTTTTTGTTTTTTTCTCTGCAGTTGTGTCTTGCAAATGTACTATATGTTGGTTTAAGCAACATTCAGATTCCCAGACCTTCATAACTAACTTTATTTGGTGATTGTATGTTTATATCATTTATGTACAATTAATGTAATGCTAATGTCAGTTTACACTTGTTACTATCAATAATTCAATTGTAAATGCTATTTTTATACACTATTATTCAATGCTGGATTTTGAGATATGCATTGTTATCATGTAGAGCTCTCGTTCCTAACTGTGTCAGTACAAATTTGCATTTGCATATTAATCTCGTAGGGTAGAATCTCCCAGATTTTCAAGTACCTGTTTACACATGTACAATGAGCATGCATCTGCACACAGCACAGACTTGCATCTGCTGACACTTTATGCCATGTCAGATCTGGGTCTTGGCTGTTCACACTTGTGTATATGTTAAATCAGAATAAATAATGGTACATTTAATTGTTAAGCCCAATGATCTATATGCATCAGGGTATAATTGAACAATTTACTTAGGATATATTGTATAGTTCAGATGTATTTTCAAGAGCTGCCGGGTTTTTCAGCTGAAACTTACCTAGTACTATTGTGAGAAACAAAGTTTAATAATTTTTTTTTCATTTCAGTTCATTTTTGTTTCTTTAAACAAACATGAAAATCTGTAATTTATTGATTTTTAACAGAATCAAATGATTTCTTTTTTTAAAAGTCCTAAATTTCAATGTTAAATCAAATTTTACACATTACATTGTCAGATATGTACGTCTCTATTGAATCTTTTATGCAGAACATTCACCCATCCACCTTCGACTACATGTAGTTTTACAGCTGTTCAGAACTAGTCACCACTTAACTGTTTTGAACTACAAGCCATCCATAAACCAATGGCTGTGACAGAATAGCCTGGAACTCTGACAAGAAGATAATAATGATATTTTGGCCAGTTTATCTATATAAAACATGCACAGTAGTTAGTAATGTGCAGTATTCGTGATATTGAAATATTTTATAAGCATTTAATACAATTGAAATTTGGTTCTGATGTTAGTAACCACTAGTGAAGGCAGTACTGACATTGCATTTCATTTGCACTATTTTTTAGGAATTTGGTTGTGAACAAACCATTCTTTCACTTTGGTTTCTAACTTGTTTTGAATTTCCTTGTTCATTTCTGTTCCGAACATTTTTTAAAATTGTTTTAAAAGAACTGGCTCATCTTTCATTATAATATTTAAGTGCATTTATATCAAGTTTAACTCTCACCAGAAACCTTCTGTACACGGGGAAATCTTTTCTCTCATTTCTTTACTTGTGTGAGAGTTTGTCAATGTGAGATAGCCGTGTGTGATGCCTCAGTCAGAATGACCTGAAATAAACATCATGCTGTCTATACAAAATAATCTGCCACCTACCAACCAATGAATATATTCACATTATTTGATAAATGAATGAGAAAAGAAATCAGCCCTTTGTACTAGTGTGTGATATGGAAATCCAGCATAAACAATGGCAAGAACTCAGTTAAACCTTGTTCTTGCAAATAAATTCTTCTTGGGTTGGATTTTCTTATCACAGACCAGTGCATATTAATAAATGTTAATCTTAAATTCTTTTTTGTAAGGCTCCGTCCTTGGATTAGGGTGTTGGCAAATTGGGAATGCTCATTTTCATTCTTGATACTGTTACCTCGGCAACATTTGTTAATTGGGAAAAACCTCCACCTTAACTTGTGTTTACAATGTACATATCATTGAATATATAGCTTTTTGTGTTTATGAGAGTTTCTCCCATTTACATGTTGCTGATATTATAAAAATATTGCTTAAAATAGAAGGGATTGGAGCTTGATTAAGATCTTGATGTAAGGAACAAATAATGTACTTCATATTTGGAGAAGGAGATTCACAAAATAAAAATAATTTCAAATGGAAAGTATATGAGGGCTGTTCTATTTTAACATGGTTCCCAGGGAAGGTAGTTTTTAAAAAAAAATATATGCCAGGGTACTTTGATTTCACAGAGTTCATATTAAAATGATAAGAAAATTATAAATTGCATCTATAGTTGAGTACCCCACATGAAAAGTGCCTTGTGTGTGTCCCAGGTATGTTTTACTGGAACAGCCCTTACCTGAAAGATGGAAAAAGATAGTGAGAGGATAATAAATTTATATCATGAACAAAGACAAAAACATTGATGAAGAAAAAAGGAGCTGTTCCAATAATAGGAAAATGTTTCTTTTTTTAATATATAATTCCATTTCAAATTGAGAAGAGATTAATTATTCGATTTGTGTATATCCTGTTAATTGGATTATTGACGCAAAAATAATACACCTAGATAATCAAAAGTTTGAATACCTACAGAGAGAGATGTATGTACAAGTGCACTCTATCCCAGAACCAAGATGCCAGCTCACAAAGCTGTAATTAAGAAAAACTAGTTTTTTATGTGATATTATTGTTACTTCCCATTTTTGTGAAGTAGTTGATGAAACAATTTACACATCAAACCCACCCAAAACTGCTATGCAAGATATAAGGAATAGTCAGGTTGATAGTCTATGCTACAATCATGTACATTTATATTGTAGAATTTATAATGCTTTGTACTGTTATTGTCTTCCATATCAATATTTTTTTTATTAATTTTTTTCCCCAAGTATGACTTGTGGTAACTGTATATATACTCCTGGTCTTCCTGCAAGTGACCAGATGCCAAAAGATGGATTGATATTAAGAGTAGAACTTTGTATTTCACAGTATATAAAAGAACACTTTGGATAGGAAAAAGATTCTCTCTGCTATATTATTATCAAGATTTATTTTGGAAACAAAATCATTTATTTTAAGGTTAAACATGTTTAGTGAAAATATTTTGTAAGTTTCTAAAATCTAATAGATTTGCTTATTTGCCTATTAAAAGTAAGGTGCCTTTTAAAATTCTCCTTTGGTGATAAAAGTGAAGGAGACAAGGAACAACTATACCTTATCCATCTGGTCTTGCAAGCAGTGCACTTGCAATTGTATATTATAGTGGTGTTGTTATTGTCAAATTTCTTGTCACTTGGGAGCTTGCACTTAATCGGCTTGGAGCATCTCATTGCATTAACATGAGATTCACAGAATACTACATACTATTTATAACAATGTGGAATACAAAGAAAATTCAAGTTAGTTACTATTGCTGTAGTAAAATATTCAGATTATTCTTAATTTAGTTAAATATGAATTTAGTTATTCCAGAGGTCAAAATAATTGTTCATAGAGGTATATTTCAGATTTTCTAATCGATAGTGTGATCAGTTTTTTTTCTTGTTATTGACAATACTACTTGTAATTTAATCAGTATTCCCAATCTGTAAAATATTTCACAGGATTTATTTCAAGTAATCAGATATATAAAATCCGACCTCCATGGGGAAAAAGAATATTACATGTACTGGTTTTGATTGCAGTATAAATAAGGTGGATGATACAAATGGAGTGGTCAGCTTGTTGTTTAAAAAGAAAATTGCAATGAGGTACATTAAAGCGATGAGATTTTTAAAAAAATTCAATACTCAGGTGTGCTTGTATTCCACATGTGTGAGACAATGACATGAAGATAAACTCTGCTCAGGGTTTTGGTTCTAACCAGGTGTTTCGTCAAGACTATAGAACAAAGTTGAAATTGCTAATTTATGTTACTAGTGCCTTATTAACTGCATGAACATTTCATATGAGGATAAGACAACGGCAGACTTGCCCTTTTTTGCATCCAAACGGGAATATCGCAAATTGTTTGCCTTTTAAACCTTTCAGAGTGAATGTAAATCCACCAAATGTGAATACTATAAACTGAATGTGTACTTTGGATCTTGTGCTATCTAGCATGAGATGGGAGTCAGATCGAGCTGGACATTTTGCTCAACCAAAAGAAATAATTGTATGTTTGGAAAGCTACCGTTGTAAAAATCCAACAGTTTTTAGATCCTTTTATTAAGACTTCTTTCCCTATATGAAAAGGGGGATTGGGCACCAACATCTTGACCAGCATGATTGTTAACTTGATATAAAATTACTTTTATTTTAATTTCCTTCAACGAAAACGGTAGTATTGCTTAACATATTAGATTACCCTATCTGAATTGCAAGAGAATGCAAGTCTGCCATGTTTATATTACATGGTCAGTTTACTGCAGCACACTACTAGTTATTATTCTTTTCTTAAGTATCTTGTATGCAAAGTTTGACCATCTGGTGCATAAGTCAGCATAATATACATTAGTATTACTATATATACAGAGTTATTACTACTAACAACGTGCTTCAGAGCATTGAATGTTTTGTTATGAATCTCACTTTGTACTTAACATTGTACTAACTTGTTTTGAGGAGAATACTCTTTTTTTTTTTTTTAAATTGTTCACAATAATATTAGAGATGCTATAATCTGCCAATGCCATGTTCTGTGGATATTTGTGACATATTTTGTATATTTACTAAGTATAATCTAACCATGGATTTGCAATAAAAGCATAGTGCATCATCCTCCGACTACTTCTTCACTACTAACCAAACTGACACCTGTTGGCCTATCATTATTGAGGGGTACAGAGAGGCTTGTAATTGGATTTCACAAAATAAGCTGTTTATAAAGGGCAGTTAAATTACCATCCATGTTCATTATTGGCATGTGTCCCTAACACAAAGGTTAAACCCTTTACAAAATAAACAAAAGGGATCCAGTATAAGATGACCTTTTTTATGAAGGTGACCACTAAAGCAGGTTTCAGCATATTTTGATGTCAAGACTTTGGCTCATATGCCATAAAACTTTATTTGACAATTTAAGGAACCTGTTTCTTCAAACTAAAAAGTCTTACTTAAAATGTATAAATGCAGTCTGAATATTTTAAAGTAATATTTTGAGCCAGATAGTTTTATAATGGAGGACTCTTGATATAGACCACAGAATTTGAGTATTGACTTGAAACTTAAGTCTGTAATCTGGAAATCTAATTGGTTGAAATATTAGTCTGAGCTTTGTTCGATGAATCGGGTTTCTTAGTTCGGGGCTTGCATGATTTGTTAGTGAGATGCGAGCCTGTCCCTGTTTTCATCAACATCAGGAAAGCAAAAAGGACTGGAAACATCAATATGCAATTTCATTTGATTGTATGATTTGATTTTAAACTTAAATCTCATAAGAGACTTAAATTCTTTTTATGAAGCCTAGGATATTTTTCATTTCCATACATTAGCAAACCATTAACTGATTTTCTTTCCAAGAAATTGTGGCATTTATCAATGCTTTTCATGTGTCCTCTCTGAACCCTCAGTAAAACCTGTCTTTCTGTTGATAAAGAGGTGTACATGTAGTTAGATAAATGTTTCAGATTATTTTCAGCCCTTATGAAATCCAATTTTAAAATATCTACCAGCTTTTCAGTATCAAATCTGTGCTTGTGTGTGCTAATAATCCCTTTACCTCTGAGCACTTGCTCATAACTTCAGTCAATCTTTTTTTTTGTATTAATAATGTAGTCATCGATATCTCTTATAACGGGACAGGTTTTGCATGCACAGTTCCATTAACTTGCAATAACCATTCAGTGACATCTTTTACAGAACTGCGTGGTACACCAAAGAGACTGGCTTGCAGGCAGAGGCTTTAATCATCTTTATCTTACAATTCAAGATAAATATAGCATCAATCGAGAATTTTATCATGGAAAAAATTAATAAGAATTTAGGTATTTTTACCCTATATTGAAATTTTTCTGACATTTACATATGTTTTGTATGGAAATATACATATCACTTCTGTCACAAATAAAAGTTGTTAGAGATATTTTAAACCTAAAAGGTTTTGTGGAGAGAGAGTTAAAGTTTATAATTTGCTTTTGGATTATTTTTCCCTCAATTCATTAGTGAATACTTAAATCATTATACATGCTCAGTACAAATGGTTTACATCATCTGTGTGTATGTATCTATCTATCTATATATATATATATATATATATATATATATATATATAAATGTGATGTTTATTTTTTACATGGTCCTTTTGACCTAGCTTTGTTTCCCTTACTTGAGGTTCATTATTCTATATATTTGGTTATCTAAATATGCATTTCAGTTTACAACACTTGACATTTGATTTATATGCATTTAAAATTAAAAAGGTTATTACCTGACTCTTCATGACAGTTATGCTGATTGCAATAATATACTTGTTCCCATAGCGTAAATTAAAAAATAAAAACATTTTATAAACAAAACAATATAAGGAATTCAGGACAGGAAGAAAGATTGCTAAAGAGATTTCATATCCTTTAAAAAAATTATCTCAGTCCAATGCTTTAGTGTCTTTAGTAGGAAATTTGGGATTAATGGTTTGATATCCTATTGTGCTTTTTAACATTTGTTACAATCATATGGATATGCTCATGTTAAGAATTTTTTAGGCAGAGGTTAGGTGCATGATTTCACTAACATTTTCTGTTGGAGTCCTAACCTTTCAATGTATGGCAACCACTTACATGCTCAATCTTGCTCAAATCTTCATTAACAAGGGTACAGTAACCCATAAGCTTCACAAAAATTGTTTTATTTGAAATGTCGGCTATTGGTGCCAATTTTTTTTTCACCATGACACAAGTTAAAATTTAATGAATTTAATTTTCATTTTTTATTGCATTAAATTTATATACCATTTTTTGTGTTTATGTTTAACCATTTATGGTGCTTTCAGTGCTCAATGTAATTGCCCTCAGTTATGTATTAATATTTGAACATACAGGTATATACACATAGATCAGTATTGATAATGCATGTTCCAAACTATCCCCTAAGAACGTCCAAGTCTGTAGACAGCCACACTGTTAACTGACCTATCAGTAACTGTCAACCTGGTATGTCATGAATGAACCCATTGAACCGCTTACCAGTTTGATTGCAAGGCAACTAGCCATTATTATGCAGTCATCTGGTACTGCTTGTTTGTCCGAGTCCTTGGTGACTGGACTCGCAACACCAGTTACATTTTCACCTATATAATGAGGAAAATTTAATCTTTTGTCATTTTCGATCCAAGTTTAATGACATGTTCAGTAATTACTCAATATTGGTATTGAAATAGTGTAAGTAAATTTTAACATGTATCTTTCATTTCAAATTCTTTAGGTGGAGCATAGCCAATAGGTCAGTACTTGAATGTCATTCATCGATCAAGCTGGATCAAAAATTTTATTGAACAGCAAGATTATGTTCTAATCTGTACCTTTAATGGACCATCTAATCAATATATTTGAGACGTAATATCTGACCATCTGTTTGATCCTTATTTCATTTCTGCATAATATTTTCAGTTCTCCACCATCTAACGTTACCAGACTGTAAATACCTTTTCTTTGCAGTATATAGTAGAAGCATGTTGTGTTTAAGGTTTAAAGATCAAAGATCAGAGTTATGTAACTGAAAGAATACAAATGTTATCTGCAATTGTGCATTAGTTCAACATCACAGACCTGGACCAAACTTTGTGGATGGCTTGCACTCGTGGTCATTAAAAAGTCAGTATATTTGGGGGTCATGAGGTCAAAGGTTAAGGTCACAAACAGAAAGAAATTATTTTGCATAATTTTATTTCGATCTTGTATAGCTTCACTGAAATTTGTGGAGGTCTTTCAGATAAGGCAAGGAAGATGCCTACTTATTTTGAGGCCAGTGATCAAGGTCATTGTGACATATAAAAATTGGTTTTGCACAATAACTTTTGTTCTGTTGCAAGTTCCTTGACCAGACTTTATCAATGGTTTGCTCTTAGTGGACAAAAGAAACCTATAGGTTTTGGGTACCATTGTTCAACATTGGTTTTGATAACCCCATTTTAAAATTTGATTTCATTTGCTGGGCATTGAATGTAGTCCTTGTAGGATACCCCAAAATGCAGGCTGCATTTTAAATGTCTGCATTATTTGCTCATATGGATGTTAAAAATGTAGAATGAATACATGGAATATAAATGCTAAAAAAAAATTAAAAATCATTTAAAAAGTAAACGCTTGACAGATGCCAACATGGTTGCTACCCAGTATGCAAGGATACTTCCAGAGTGCTATGATTTTAATTTGCAATTTCCAGTTCATGGACCTTGGAATGCAAGTTTTAAAGCTGGCCAGTATATCTTTCCTAGATTTCTACAAAGAATTTCAATATTGTTGAATCTTGGCACTTTTGACAAAACAAATCTCAACCTTTTTTGAACAGTGGCAGGTGTGGATCGTTAGTGAAATGTCATTTATATGTAATGGGGTATTATAATAAAATACCTGTATGTACATCTTCAGTATATTAGTCATGTCTGATTGAATCTTGTATAGGTATGTTTGACAGGAGCAGTGAAAATTATTTTGTGTAAATGAACTATTATTATTACTCTAATCATTTTTCTGAATATGAATTTCATTGTTTTCCCCCAATTTTTGAAAGTGATGACAGTGTTTTAAAGTATGAATTAACAGATTAGATAATATTTACCTGTCTGTTTTTATTTAGTGTTGTTGCATATAGCACACTTGTCTTCTACATTCATCAGGACGCTGAAACCTTAATTGACCTTGAAGAATGACAACTACAAAAAAAAATCCCCATTAGATGGAGTTTGAGCCCTCTGTCATTTTTATGCCCCACTTTGAATTTGATTGGGTCATTTTGTGATATCTTTGGCCATCCGCCCATACATCAATTGGGTTAATTCTTTGCCTGGGTTGGTATCATGGGCACTGGTGGGGCATTCAGATTCCACGAACACATTCCATCAGTCTTCGGTCTTTCTTTCTCGTTCTTCGCTTGAAATTTGTGATGAGAATTGGTCATGAAAGGCCAATACTAAGCTACCTTTTAGATGATCAAGGAATCAGATTTATGCACTATAAAATCTCCTCATAACGAGCGTTGCCGCTTCGAGGCAACAGTAGTGTAAAATAACATTCTACTCAATATCAGGAGTTGAGTTTCCTGTTATAAAACACCTGAAGTATGGCCATGTGCTGCGGTGCTAAATCTTTATGTGCAAATAATGACCACTCGTTCTGTCTCTTTGGAAACATTTTTATGTCTTGTAAAGAAATGGAAGATGCATTGTGATCTTGACGCAGGTTTTAAGTAATAATTATGAGGGTTGTAGTGTTCTAACAGAAAATAATGGTGAGGTTTGATGTCCAGTAGACGAGCTGCTCACCATGTTGGCCTGGTGTCAGGATAATGTGACTGGGTGGGGCATCATGCTACATGTCTGTGGAATGATGCCCCAGTACTGGACATCACTGTAAACTGCCACACTGCAGACATCATAGCAATATGACTGAAAAATTGTTAAAGCTACATTAATAATCCAAATCACACACGCACACATACTCACCAATACATTCAGGTGGGGACAGTTGACAGATGTATAATCATACATATGACTCGTGCACAAAATGTAGTGAAGAGAAACCATGAGAGAGAGAGCTTTCATTTGTACATAGTTTGGAAAATGCAGACAAAACATTTATTTGTTTCACTAAAATGGACATTTCTCTTTATGCTTTTCAACTTTTGAAAATTGAATAATGTAGTTCATCTTTGTTCTTCTTGTTATGAAAGATTCTTGTATGTAAATATTTGTTGCTGATAATTCTCATGAAATTGTCCTGTCTGATATCATATTCTTGTGATGTAACAACCTTTATATATAGTACTTCAACACTTTCATTTTGCACCAAATCTTCACATTATGCAACATTTTTCAAGTAAATGAAAAGCTAGAAACTGGTTAAATTCTCATTCTGAGGGTTTTGAAACTTGATACCCATGAAGTGAGGTGTCCGTGTTAGCTGGGCAACTGAATGTTTGCATTTCATAACCTAATGTGCCATTTCAATGTTTTCTTGTCATAGTATTAGAGATCATTGGCTGTGATATGTAAAACTAGTCCTTAGCTCGTTCATGTCAGTAGTAAGGACAGTTTTGTGATGTGTATTTAAATCGAAGTTCAATAGGAACTAGGGAAGCACAGGGATCCACCTGGGTTTTGCACTACTGGTTTTTTCCCTACCAGTTCGTTCCTAATATATAAATATTAATACACACACCTCTTGTGTTCCCTAATTAATGCCCAAATGGGAGGGGGTAGGGCATTTATTAGAGCACAAAAATGAAGGCTAAAGTTGTTCATTTGATGTACTATTATAAGGACTATACATACATCTGGGGGTCTTTCTGCCGCTGAATTCAGTCATTGTAAATATCAGCAGAGTTCAAATGATAAATCAACACATTTTCTCCATTCAGTAGCTGGTTGAAGGAGGACTGGTAAGTCTCTTAACTTGCTGCCCAGATACTGTGTCTGTGACTTTAGTCATTTACACATTGATATATACATTGTAATACATTGATATATACATTGTAATACATTGATATATACATTGTAATAGGTGAGCAACAACAGAGACTGCTGCAGATTGTTTTGTAATTACGGATCAGTAGCATATGGGTATTGAAAAGCATAGGTCTTGCACTGCATTTTTAAATTTTGCTTTTAAAAAAGGAAAGGCAGGCATTAATTATTGATCATAGGGTGTGTGTGTGTGTGTGTGTGTGTGTGTGTGTGTGTGTATATATATATATATATATATATATATATATATATATATATATATATATATGGAATGGATAGGTACCTGGCCCAGCCACCCAGACCCATTCGGGTTTTGCAGTAACCAGTAAAAACTGACCTGGCCAGGAGTTTCCAGCCAGGTACCCAGACCTGGTACATGGCAATGAGTTAGCACCTGCCCTTGATCTGCTGGAAGCAGGGATCAAAATACTAACCCAGTGTGCATTATCTGAGTGCCATCTTACTCCCCACCCCAACCCTGCAAATATAGGAGAATGAATCGTCTTTTTCTTTTTTGTCTCTCACGCGCGCATGTGTACACACACACTCACACACACCTTCCTCAGTATTGCCAAATGAGCAACATTCATGGTACATTTCAAAAGGCTGCAAAGAGTACAAGATTGTGTTAGAAACTATAACATCTTTACTTGCAAAAAACGTAGGTTTCCATGTAATTTAACACGGGGTTCAGAGATGATAAAGGGGTTCATTAGCTCATGTTCTGAAAGTTGAGAACTGTTGTACTAACCCTGGTGCTTGCATCAGCATCCATACAGATGAAAGATACGTTTGGATACTCTCATTAGCGCCTACCCTTGGGAGAGACTGAGGGGACAAAATTTATGTTTGGTAGTTGGATTCATTTTATGTTTAGTTCCCGACTTTTTGTACACTGTAGATACTGTAATACCAGAAATAATGAACTATGGTGAGAGGATGCATCTTGAGTTCTAAGCCATTATCTTAAAGGAAGGCCACAGTGACCAATATTTCATGCTAAACTGACTTTGGTTAAATTTTGTGTTTTTGGTTTATTTCTTGAGCACTCTTCATGGTAGAACCATCGTACCAGATAACATATTACTGCTATGACCTACATTCACATTTACTGGCTTAGGTTAAGGTTTGGCCATTAGTACATGACCAAGAAGTTCTTGTGGACCCAGTCTGTGTCTATATAACGTGTGTGTGTTATGACGCTATGGTCTTAAAATAAGTAACAGAAAAAGCAAAAGAAGTTTAGTAAAATTCAACAGATTATTTCCCTAAAATACAAAAGTGGAAATTTAAAAGGAACTTAACATTAAATCCCAAACAATCCTGAAAGTTCTGTCACAAATCCAGAAGTTTGGTGTTCTGAATAAATTTCGGTGGTGTTCCAAACAAAATCCAATCTTGAATGTGCTGATGTACCAATAGTCTTGATGTTTGACACGGATATAATCCAGAATGTCTTTGAATACGTCCTCAATAATCCCCGAAGCGTTTTAGTCCTAAAGGTAATGAGCACTTTGTAATTGCAATGAATATATAATTCTTTAAATACGAGTCCTCTCAAATTGTATCTGAACACCACAATAAACACTTAGGCAAACTGCAGTTAAAAAGGAATCAATAATCTTGTTGATCTTAACCTTGTATACATCCCCACTTAACCTGTCACAATACGTTTCAGAATAAACATAATCATCTTGATGGAAAGTTAACCCAAACTGTAAAAATGTTCGTTTTCTAGTACATTCTAAGGACGTATTCAAGGCTAGGTCTTGAACTCGTACACATCTATTTATAACTTACAAATAAGACAAAAATCAAGTATGCACTAAAACCATCAATCATGGACAAAAGTCGAGGCACGGTACACACTACATATACATAATACCTCCCCTTACAAAGAAAGACAAAGATTTATACAATAAAGCTTTCATTTACATACTTGTCACAAATATGATACTATAATTAAAATTGCATAGGATGTGTTTATGAACGTCACAAATATACATAAATCAATATAGTAATTCTGTACGCGTTAAAATCTATCTACAATCAGCGCATCTTTTTTCCTGAATGTGCCTAATGTCAGTGTTGTATTCCTACAACATCAAACTCCACTCAACAATCTGATTTTTGTTTTTCATTGTGTTAGTGAAAGTAAGGGGATTGTGATCACTGAATACAATAATCGGAGAAGGCGCTGAACTAAAGTACACTTTAAAGCCGGTGTCAAAGCGAAACATTACTGATTGTCGAATAGTTTCTCTGGTGCTTTAATTTTTTTTAAATTGAAAAATAGCACACTGGATGATCCATAACGTTTTGATCTTGAATCGATACTCCACCAACCTCAACATCATTTGCATAAACAGACGTTTAAAATGATTGAAATTTGGAGCTTAACGAACTGGTGCAATCTTAAATATGACCTTGAATTTATCAGAAGACTCTCGACATTAGAGCAATGTAACTGAGTTTCTTACTCAAAAGATTTCTTAGGGGGTAAGCAATTATGGAAAAATGTGAAAATTTATGATAGCCAGTCATACCCAAAATTCGTATTAGTTGCTTATTACTGATAGGCACTGGGAATTCAGAGATAGTGTTGACCTCGGCTTCTACAAGTTTATCCTTGACCTCACCTTCTACAGGTTTAACTTGACCGTGACTAACACAAGCACGGCAATTCTTGCTTTTACCTAAGTTGTCAGATTTGCATTACTAAGTCAAAGAAATTCCGAATGGTTTCCAAATGACCTTTCCATGTATTTGTTGTAGATGATGACATCGTTGTAAGCGTCATTATCTAGACCAAATCTTATCGTGTTCATTAAATGCTGGAATGTTGATGGAGAATTTTTCATACCGATTGACATAACTTTATATTGGTAAAGTTCATCAGGGGTTGCAAGTACCGAAACTTCGTTTACTGTTTCAGTGAGTGGAATTTATCAGAATCCTTTGAAAAGGCCAAACTTGGTGACATATTTTGCATTTTCAATTCTGTCAATGCAGTTATCGATTCGTGGCATTGGAAATGAATATGTTTTGGTAACGCTGTTGACATTTCTGTAGCCAGTACGCATATGGAAAGTATTATTTGGTTTAGGTACAAGAATACATAGTGGACTCCAGTTACTTTTACTTGGTTCTATGAAATCATTCTCTAGGAAGCTGAATTTCCAATTTCAAACATTTCTGCTTGAGAGGATTCATCCTGTAAGGATGCTGTTTCATAGGTATAGAATCTACAATCTCAACGTCATGAGAGATTTTATTTGTGTTGGAACATCAGGAAACAAGTGCTCATATTCACTTATTAGCTGTTTTAGTCACTATTTTATTGTGGCTGTAGATGTGAAAGTTTTCGTCCAGATTGTTTAATATTTTTGAATTCCTACAACTGGTTAAACGAAAATCACAAAAGTCTGATTGCATTCCACCGTTTACATCCTCATTGACTGCAGATATAGTGATATGACCAAAATTATTAAAGCTACGTTAAAAGTCTAATCACGCTCATCCTCACTGTGTGGGACAAGTACAACTAAACCGATTAATGATTGACAGAGCTATCTCTACCAAAATACTCCATTAACATATTTATTTGCCAAAGTTGTTTCGGTTTCCTCCTTCCTGGAGTGTTAATGATATTAAGTCACTTTCCTTTCAGTTGTATAAGGTCCACAATACGTAGCACGAAGAGGATTCTGAGGCATGGGTAAAAGGCTAAACATTTCTTTCCTTCGTAGTTCTGTCATACCTTAATTTAATTTTTGACTGAATAGAGGGAAGATTAGTTCTTTCTATTTCACAAGCTTTGGACAGCTTGAATCGGAGACGAGGTCTAGTAGATTAATCTCAGAATTTTCGCTTGAAAGAACTTTCTCTTTTAATAATTGGAATGGTTCACGGACAATATGTCCAAAAACTTGTTCAAAAAGTACCAAACCTAACGATTCTTTCAGGGTGATATGTAGAAGATTTAAACTGTTGAATTCTTACATAGCTTGTTTGACCCTGGTCAGACTGGACAGATTTGATAAGGCCTAAAAGTTAAAAAAAAAATATCAAAGCTTTTACTGTGGTTTTAGTTTTAATATTCCCCAAAGGAATTGCCCTGAAAATTATTGACTTGGTATTAGGAAAGGGACCAAAACAGTCTACCATTATTCTGCTAAATGGTTCGTCAAATGCAGAAATAGGTTGCAGATGAACTTTAGGTATCTTCTGATTGGGTTTTTCTACCATTTGACAAGCGTGACAAGATCTACGGCATTTATAAACATTACTTTTAATTTTCGGCCAATAGAAATGATACAAGATCTTGCGATAAGTTTTATTGACTCCTAAATGACCAGCCAAGAGAGTATGACTGAGTAACAACAATTTGATAACTCGCTGACCACTCGTCACCATCTGATAACTCAGGTGGTCGCTAGTTTCTCACAAGGACCACATTTTTCACAAAATAAACTGGTACGTGGGTGGCTTCAAGTTCGCATATAGTCCTCAGAACAAACGGGAGATCTCAGGATCCTGTTCCTGCTCGACGACGATTGATTGTCTTTTGTTACCTTGATTAAAAATAAAAAAGAGTAGTAAAAAGATGATGACTGTGATAATTTCATCTTGATTGATCAATACGAGGAGCAAAAGTGACCTCATGAAAAGACTGACCAATAAATGTGTCCGCTAAAGGAATAATTACGTGATCAACATCATTCTCAAGAATTCTTCTGCCATAGCTCTGGTAATTGCAAAAGCAGGATATAAATGCAGGAATAGAGAATTAATTTTCAGTGGGATAAAGTTTTTGATCCAAACAAAGTTTGTTGGTTGCAAGTGGACTAACCACAAAATCTCTCTCTCTCTCTCTCTCTCTCTCTCTCTCTCTCTCTCTCTCTCTCTCTCTCTCTCTCTCTCTCTCTCTCCTCCTCCTCCTCCTCCTCCTCCTCCTCTTCCTCCTCCAAAATATTGAACCAAAATATTATTTATTTCTTCTTTGTGGAAGTTGATTTTTCTTCGAAATATCAAACTATCGGTAAGTCTCAAGGAGCTCGTCCTGTTTAGCAGACTCCAACCGTTCCTGAGTAGGATTTCACAAACTCTCTCTCTCTCTCTCTCTCTCTCTCTCTCTCTCTCTCTCTCTCTCTCTCTCTCTCTCTCTCTCTCTCTCTCTCTCTCTCCCTCCCTCCCTCCCTCCTCCTCTTCCTCCTCCAAAATATTGGACCAAAATATTATTTATTTCTTCTTTGTGGAAGTTGATTTTTCTTCCGAAATATCAAACTATCGGTAAGTCTCAAGGAGCTCGTCCTGTTTAGCAGACTCCAACCGTTCCTGAGTAGGATTTCAAGCAGCAAAGTTTTCCACTTTAGATGGGGGCCACGAGTGGCCGAGTGGTCTAAAGCGCTCTCCGTTACGGATCACTGCCATCTCACCTCTGTCTGCGTGGGTTCGAGTCTCGGATTCGGCCAATGTGGATATGTAAGAAAGCTTGCCAGTAGCTCCTCGTGGGTCGGTGGTTCTTTCCGGGGTTACCCGGGTTCTTCCTCCACCATTAATACTGGCCGCAATGTATAGCCTATCGTGTGCTGAAAAATGGCGTTAAACCCTACAACAACAACAGCAACAACCACTTTAGATGACATTGCAAACGCTTGGTGTTTTCACCAAAGATTTCTCAAATATGTGAAACAAAATCTTTACCAGGGACAATGAAAATTGCGAAACAAACTTAAATTAAATAAAAAAAAAACAAAACACTTTTTGAATATATTTTAAATGTTTTTAAGAAATTAAGTTCCATGGTCTTAAACTACATAACAGAAAAAGCAATACGCTTAGTAAAAAAAAAAGCTTAGTAAAATTCGAGAAATAATTTATTTCCCCAGGATACAAAGTTAAAATTGAAAAGGGACTTCCAGTATTGCATTTTTGTTGCTTCTTTCTGTTGTGACCTGACGTATGTAATCGTTGATTATGTGATGCTTTTCATGATCCAGTAGCTGGTCTAGTTGAGGACTTTAGCGATAATCTGTTTATTTCTGACCAGAAAGCAAGAGGATGGTCGCATTTCGCACATTACAGGTCCAGCTGAGGAAACACCTGTATACATTTTATGTTTGTCATTTTCTGGGAAATTTTACAATCGTACTATTTGAGTACCACACAATTATGGTTTGGCATAAGGGGGAGGTAAAGGGCAAAAGCTGTTTGTTCAATAAGTCGCAGTGTGGAGGTAGCTAAGACCTCTATAGGTCTTTTACTTTCATGGATTGACAGTTAATTTTTGTATGACTATTTAGCAAAACACGTGCTGTCTGAGCAATTAGTTCCTGAAAATTACTGCTCCTATGTGCTCAGAAAATGAACTCGAAATGCTAACTTGCCCGTACATTAAATGTAGAAATGAATTTTCATAGTGTATGCATTATTACTTCCTGCCATTGCACCTTAGGAAATTTCAATTTACACACACACACACATACGTGTGTGTGTGTGTGTATATATATATAAGCAACAAACTAACACAATTTTTTCAGGTCGTTTATTTTTTTCTTTTTGATTACTGGGGCATCATGCCTAACCTCTTATTACTGAGTGCCTAACGAGGCAGCTGTTAGTACCATTTTTATAAGTCTTTGGTATGATTCAACCGGGTTCGAACCCGCGATCTCCCGCATCCGAGGCAGACGCTCAAACCACTAGGCCACCGGAGCGGTATAGTTCAGAAAGTGAAAATGGCCATGCAGAGCTAGCAGTCTTACGAGATGCACGCGATACTAGCGAACCCAAATCAACTCCCAGTCGTATCAGATATCAAATAAAGATAATTGTTGTTTTTTTTTTTTTTACACTCTCTCCTTTAAACACACACATTCCTTTCTTACAACGTGGAAGAACCAGAATACCAGTGTGGATAACCCGGGAAATATCTTCTTTTTACATTTTGAAGCGTCCGTTGTGAATAAGAACGGAACTCGGAGTGGAACCAGTACTAAAAATAGGTGTTGTGGCATACTTTTCTCGCTTGATTGATTTCACGTATTGGTCAGCATTCATTTAATATGTAAATCTATTGTGGTTATGCAAATGTCTCGAGGATATGATGAAGCCATGAAATTAGACTGCGCATTCGTCTCATGGAGCATTACATAACCATATCGAAAGTATGTCGGCATGACCTATTTTGCACACTCTATTGAAAGCGCACATTTTATGTTTAGGTCATTTTCTGATTTTTGTTGGTGGTGCAGCCATGTTACCTGATTTGCACACATCGTCAGGAGATTACAATATTGTACCAAAAACAGGTTACTGTGATCAACTTTTCGTATTGTGACTATAATATTGTACCAAAAACAGGTTACTGTGATCAACTTTTCGTATTGTGACTATATATATATAGTCACAATACGAAAAGTTGATCACAGTAACCTGTTTTTGGTACAATATTGTAATCTCCTGACGATGTATATAGATATATAGATAGATAGATAGATAGATAGGTAGGGTAGGTTTACTGTTCTTCGAGAAACTATCTTTTTAATGTTTCAAGATGTGCACAGAACGTGATTTGTGCTTGTGCATGTTGTGGAACAAATTAGTCTGACAGAAATTATACTGCACTATTCACAGCTATAAATCATAAATTGTAATTTTTCTATCTGTCTCGGGATGATATGAAAGATGGTAATCTTCATCAATTGTAATTCCAGATGTTAACTAAATTCATTTTCAGACTGCCCAACTGCAGGATAATCTTGATGATAATGTATGAATGATGTTGATCGTGCAGATGAGCAAAAAGGTTGCGTGTTGGAGACAGGCATTTTTGAAACGCACAGGCTGGAGGGAGGAGTTTGAGATAATAATGTACGAGTGATGTTGACCGTGCAGATGAGCAGGGTTGCGTGTTGGAGATAGGTATTTTTTAAACCCAAAGGCTGGAGGAAGGAGATTGTTAAGATTTGCGCCTAATCAGAGCTAAAGCTGTAAATCTCTTTAACTACGGCGATTCTGAAGATAGACTAAGATAAAATTGCGCTTTCATGCCAACTTCTAAGTTAATAGCCGAATCGTAACTTTATAAAAATCCCAGTGTGCCATTTTTGCCGATCAGTTCGGGAATGATTGACAAGAAATTGGCCAATATATTTAACTATTGCTTGATCAACCAATCACTTTAAAGAGATATCGAGTATGAGTCAACGACGTTAAGTATTTATTGTAAATAATCTTCTAGTTATTGGGCACCTGTTTGAGTTATCCATGGTGTTCGAGCGAAGTTATTTAGCTGAATTCTACTACATATAAAAAAAACTAATAAAAAATATGCAGTAATGACACATTCTAGCCCTGTTTGAATCTGGCCACTTTTCAGATCGAAAATTCATGTGTATCACACATAATATCCGCCAGATATCAATAAGATCGGTTCCCCATATTCAATGTAAATCCTTCATCAAATATGTCTTCGGTTAAAAAATATAAAAATAATTATGTGTGAAATATCTGTTCCTTTTAATTTATCAAGAATTAGAGCTGAAGAAGTTTTGAAATAACAATAAAGAGGACGTCTTATCATATACAATGGTGAAACTTTGATTACAATATGTGAAGTAACTTGGACGTTCGCATCATTGCAAAACAAATCAGGGTAGACAACTCATCACTAATTACCTTTTCCTGATATTGATGACTACGGGCGATGAAAACGTCTTAAAATAATTTCTTTATCAGTACTTCAGATTTTTTCTTTTATTTTAAAGAAAATATATACGAGTTGTATAATTAGTAACTGAGAAGAAATAAATATTTAAATTATTGACAAAAATATTAGGCAAAATGAAGTTGTTTTTTTTCTTCAAATTACATTTGATGTTTTTTGAAAATTATTTTGATAAGATTCCGTGTTCAGTTTCTTACATTTAAAACGCGTGTAGTGAATAAGATCAATCGGGTATTATGCTGAAATTGTAAGAAATTTAAATTTTATTTAAATTTTTGTTTTTAGTGTTTCAAAATTATCCAAATAACTATCTGAATATGTAGCACCATCCTCCATATCATTTTATTTAACTTGCAACGTGCTACTTAGTAGCCCCCACTTTGTTGGGGTAGGTTGTAGTGGAAATTGGGTTATCGTTATCTAGAGGGTGATCGCCTTCGGTGTTATTGCCCGGATCGAGTAAATATTGATATAAAGTGTGAAACTTGTAGGTGGGATAGATAGAGATCTGAGCAGATATATAAAACAGAATGACACGAGCCCCCGTACATGAAAAATAACAATTTAATCAATTACATAAACAACCGTGACAGATACACTTCTTTTTGAAATAAATCATTCACCGAATTTCAACCACAAATATACTTATATAAATAGCCGATCATGGTTTAAATGATATAATTAGTTCATCATAGAATCTAGTGAACAATCGAAGTCATTGCCTTGTACAACTTCATAACCTGATTATTTCCGGTTAATTCCAACATCACTGTGACTGTTCTTCAACTTCACTATGACTGTTCTTCTTGGTCCTTTCCACTTTTCCCTTCTCCAAACTCTTTTGTCTCGCCTCTTTCGGCCCTCGAACTTTGTGTGGGTAGGTGGATACGTAAGTACGTGATACGTAGATACTTCGATAGGTAGGTACGTGGATACGTCCCGTGGAGCTATTTCACCTTCCAAAAATAAACAAAGAAGCAACCTAAATCTTCTGTCAAATATCCTACTGGGAATAGATCATTACTCCCCTCTCGTTATGTCAGATATAGTTCTATCGGAATTCAAACAGATACCAAAGGCTTTCTGGTAAAGCTAAACATGTAAACATGGCAGACCATAAACAAACCTAGTTTCATAAGATTAATGTACTTCCTAACGGTTATTTCAACCTGACTCACATTATCATCACCCGAACATACCAGTCCCGTTCTCGTCTCAATTACGCAAATGAATGAATGAAATTCATTACATGGCTTAACTACGTTATTTCTAGCGAATACACACATTTAAGTCTTTAGCATATATAAAATCTCACTTAATGGTTTAACAACGTTAATTTCAGTCAATACGCACTCAAGTCTTTATCATACGTGAAATCATCTAAGTTCGGTGAATTCACACAGATTCTCGTAACTCATATCTTGAAATTCTTAGATACATATTTTCCTATAACAATCAAGACGACACATTCAAACAATTCGTCAAACTTATGTAAAGAATATCATTGTACGGATTCATATAGATGACCTCACACAGTTGTATTCATATCAAGAAAATTGATCTACGAATCTAAACAAATAAATTAATGCAAATATAAGCAAATAAATCAAACAAATCGTTATATTGAGATCAATGAATTACACGAGACTGGAGCAAAATACCTTGTGCTTTCAAGCTTCGCTTGCTTCTACCGCCAAAATCGTGTCCGTCGACTTTCCAGACATCCGATCCCTTGGATAATTATTTACGAGTGAATTTCTTCTAAATTCAAACTCGGAGTCTTTACATTTGTTTTCTCTTGCAGAAAAGCGTAGACTGACTAAAATTTTGCGATGGGACATATTAAAACCAAGGATTTTTCGTGTGGGAACCACGCCCCTTATTTAGCGTAACCAATCCGGATTAAATATATCTCCCGCATTTTATAACTAGGCACCAAAATTGTAGTCTGCGTGACCTCTAAATTTCCAAATAACTGATCCAGGACATTTTCAAATCTGACAATTCCGACACAAGATCGAAAGTTAACCCGATCCTTCCAGTCTGTCTGACTGTTAAACAAACGAACACTTCATTAAGAATCACTTCTCTCATGACACAGACATTACAAATCCGTGCATTATGGTGATTTAACACGCCACGGTTCCCATAAATCTAATTAATCGTTCACCTGCAAAAATTAATGTGCTATTCATAGATCGACAGAAATTTGCACCCTTACACAACGTAATTACATTTAATTTGTGTTTTAAGAGACCATTTAGACAATTTTTAAAATCATTTTGTTATATTTTTATAACATCATAACAACATATGAATGTTATTGAGACTGGCCTGTTATCTGATATTAAATTTTTAAGCTCAGATATCTTGAAATCTAAAACACCAGCTATGTCATAAAGTCTTTTTTTTTTCTTTTCTAAACTTCAGTTTCGCTTACGTTGAATGTTTTGGAAATATGGGGAAAAGTTGTACAGCTTTTGGTAGAAGTTTTCTGAGACACTGCCAAGCTTGACATGGTTAAAATGGGTTTCATTTGTGAGTTTTCTTTAGGTTATGAACAAATTTCGTCATTGTGGTATTGATAATTTACTGGAGCTACACATTCTTCGTTGGTGCACGTCTACAACTGTCACCATTTTAATTTGATTGGTTTACATCATTTTCGTTTTGTCGATTTTCAGATTTGTCTTTGGACTGATTTTCATTTTTATTTTTACTCCTTGTGATTTATATCATGGTGTCACAACTAAATCCGTATATTTTAAATGTAGTTTTCTGTCTGTTGCTATTTGTTAATGTCTTACCGCTGTAGGAAATTGTAAACGTGTGGTATACATATTCACATCAATTAATTAATTGAAGCCGGAAAAGCCAGTTATATTGATTAGCATTCTCTGTATGATAATTGAAAGTTTTGCTGCTTTATGAGAGAGTTTTGGTCGATTAATGATTAGAAAGATTTTGAAATTTAAGATGAATCTATAAAAATTATATAGTGAGAAAACAGTCCATACTGCTCAACGTTCCAGGTCTGGTTACCTTATGATTTACATATATCCTGGCTTGAGACTGGTTAGTGTTACACTGGAATTTTTTGATAAAGACTGGCTGACAGTTGGTGGAAGATTTTTGGATCTTGACAAGCCGTCTACTACCACGCCTTTTCTATTAAGTGCTTCATTTAATGCGTAAGCGTTGTGCTTTTAACGCCATTTTCAGCACACTATAGGCTATGCAAGGCAGCGTTATTAACTGGTGGATTAAAAATCCGAGAAAGCTTCGTTAATAACGACCGACCCACGGGAAGCTACTGGCAAACTTTCTCACATACCCACATTGGCCGAGCCCGAAACTCGACCCCACGCGGACAGAGGTGAGACGGCAGTGATTGGTGGAGGCGAGCCCTTTAGAACACTGTCACCCGGGGCCCCTAATGCCCAACCCGTGGCCCTAATGCTCAAGTAAAAATGTTTTGCGGATTAGCAGCAAAATCTCTAGTCACTGGTGTACTTACGACTTACCGTATGAAGACCTAAAAAAAAAAAAATCAGTGCAGACGTCATATATGTCCGATTATATTTCGTTCTGACTTAAACAGGTAATGTGTCAATATGAATTTAGAATATTTCTAATTCAACCTTCCTCAATTTTACGCATCAAAAGACCTGAACATCGACTGTCATTCAAATACCGTTTGCCCGATAGTACAGTGTTTAACTAGTCCATGGTTTGACTGATTATAATGTGACCTTGTTTCGACAACTGACAGCTTGTTATGACTTTGGATTTCAGTTTATAGTAGGAAACGAATATTTATCTGAAATAGCATTTCAAGTCAAAAGATGGCACCTCTCGTATTATATTGGAGTTTTTGAAGTAATTAATCTTCCTTGAAGTTTATTTACTCATTGAGAGATAGGGAGATAAAACCCACCCCATTATCACCTGTCTTTACTAGTAATGCAAATAAGGTACATACCAATCTCACACTTGAAGATAAATACACTATGGAGTATTCAGATCAGGAACGCTGTTGGGGGGCAGATAAATTGATAGCAATAACTTGCTTTTCAAAATACATTTTTTTTTTTTTTTTTTTAATGTTATTGATTGGACCTATCAGGTAATGCACCCACCGTATATTTAGAGGGTTTACATTAATTTGACTATCCGAAATTCAAATCCGAAGTCTGAGCTACATTTATGGATATTTGTTTCAGATGAATAAATACCCCGAATAAAGCTCTTTATCCAGATAGCTTACCTTATTTGGCAATGAGCTAATTTCAAGTTGGCTGGTTCTTTTCATTTAATAGTATGCCCGCACGCAACTGTGGCCGTGACACGCTAGATAAAATGATACGGCAATTTTGGATTTGTAAGGCGGGTTCAAGTCATTATATACAGAATGTGTAGAATGAAAGACGAGCAAAATAGGTGGATGCCTTGTAAATCTGATCCTTCCTGGACAATAACGAGTGTACTAAAATTATCTTACACAGTGAGGGGCACAGAAAGAGGTTGTTGAATTCCGCAGCTAGGCCAATGAATAGATTTGCATAGCCATACAAAGCGCGGACTGATGTTTAGATAACAGATGAATAGACAAATTCAAATAACGATACACGCAAATAAACAGGAGTAAATAATGCTTAGTAGGTATACTAGATACTGTATAAAAAGTTCATTAAATTCATATGCAGAAACGGGATGTCCAAAATCGTGTCTATACTGTCAGGAGCACGAGTGGTCGCTTAGGCATGACTTTACAACATGAATTATTATATATGACTGTCTTTTTGGGGCTACAGTATGTACAATACCCTGCCGTTTGCCGCACAATCCCCAAATCTGGTGTCTAAATGTGACTTAGACATAGTTAGCAAGACGGTATTTAAAACAAATGTTTTGCACCGCAAATGTTCCGGATTATTTTCAAGTTGCAGTCATTGTTAGACAATATTAAACGATAAAAAGAGAAATATTTAAGGTCGCATATCTCTCTGGGTATCAAAGTTCAAGAAATGCAGTTTAAACTTAACAAGCAAATGTGCAGTCAGAGATCTGCCAGGAAAAATACAACATGGAAGGGTGGCTACATTATCACAATTTATACAAATGTTTAATGTAAATGTCACCGCGGTTGCAATTAATGAACAGACGGCCTAAATATGAAATTAGTCGATTCTGTAGATTTAACGCTAGGTTTGTATCCACCCACCCACCCCTCCGTGATAGACGTGCTATGTACCTAGCCTCCGACTTGATACGAGACTTTGTGGGTGAGTATAAATGTCAGGCAAATTGGCTCATACAATCCCATTTAACAATAGCGGCCCAGGGCCGGTCTTAGGTTTTGGCGGCCTATGCAAACTATGACCCTCCACTGAGAATTTTTTTTTTTTTTACTTCAGTCTAATCTGGTACCCCTTAAGGCTTGAAGTTTGGCGCATTAGGCGACCGACCGCCTAGTTCGCCTATATGTTTCTTTGGAATTCAGACTCTGGTTCGATATCTGATAGTGCCAGCCACTCTCAAATCTCATCACCCCTTGCACAGCTAAGCTGATCAGTAGATGAGTCGTTGTAACGAACAGCATGACCTAGATCAACCACCTTAATTCAGGAAGGCATGTTAAATTCACGTCGATAATACTTTTAATCTGGAGTTGTGGCAAGTGGGTGTCGAATTAAGTAGACGAGCCAACAAGCATGACTCCAGTATACATCTTTATAATATTTCTTTGCTGATTTTTAAAAATTAAGTTTTCTATGATATACATTTCTGGTGAATGATAGACAACAGCTGCTTCCGTACACGCGTAGAAATTATTATTTTCTTCCTCGGGATGTATGCACGAAAAGCACACGGGTGTATTTGCTTGTGTATAAACCAGCGATCAAATGCGAATAGTGTATGCCTGCATCTTACCGTTGCATACTGTGCCGGCAAATCATGGGCCTACTTTGCTCGTTCTATTCATAAGTCCATGCAAGTAGTATGTATCTAATCTGCCAACGGTTCAGTGCCGGAATAATCCCTGTGGAGGCCCCTAGGCAATCGAAATGTCGGGGGCCCCCCTCGCAAATTATCTCCTAATACTTTCAAGATCAAATCAATTCAATATTATTTTGATCCGTTGTCGAGGGGCCCTTAAAAGGCGTGGGGCCCATAGGCCTGTGCCTGCTCTGCCTATTTGGTAATCCGGCACTGCAACGGTTGATAAATATACAGTTTGGCGCGTCCAATACACGTATGAATACATTAAGGTTGTTTCGATATGCTAAATTTGGCAAAACTTCATCTTATGGCGAGGGGGAAGGAAGGGAGCAAACTATATGATTTATTATCAAACATATCGGTTTGTTATCCGAACCCTTATTGACAAGCTTTTACTGTTCCAAGTGTATGCACGACTCATCTAAATGACAGCGTTGGTCTGATCTGAAGGCATCAGAAAATGCTCAGATAACGTCTTTTACTTATATAACATACAGTTTACTTAACACTTGTAATTTAGCAATTTAATTCAGATAAATGAGTTGTTGTTGTTGTTGCTGTTATAGGGTTTAACGCCATTTTTCAGCACAAGATAGGCTATACATGGCGGCCAGTATTAGTGGTGGAGGAAGAACCCTGGAAAACCCAGGGAAGAACCACCGACCCACGAGAAGCTACTGGCAGGCTTTCTCACGTACCCACATTAGCCGAGCCTGGACTCGAACTCACGCAGACAGAGGTGAGACAGATAAATGAGAGAGAGAGAGAGAGAGAGAGAGAGAGAGAGAGAGAGAGAGAGAGAGAGAGAGGGTGGGGTGGGGGCACACTTATTACGTGATAATCGGTTGACTCGTATACAAAATAGAAGTAAATTCAATTAAAAGCATGCAATTTAGACTGAATTTCAACGTCAATTCTGAACTAAGTAGACTTAAAGCTATTTATTTAAAAAATTTGACGCGAAATAATTTCTATCCTGACTTCAAAGTAAATTAAATCTCAGATTTGCCAAATGTGAGGAATCGTGAAGTTGAGTGCTTTTACTGACTGTTACCAGAAAGGAGCCAAATTTTGAACAGCTCTTGGCAAGTCTAACTGGCATACAAGAAGTTTAAAACCATCCAATGTGCAAGGGAAAGAACTTCAACATGGAGTCACATGAATTCGGCAGAGTAATGTCCCTTTTAAATTTTGTTTTGTTTTTGTTTTGTTTTCTAAAATAGACTAGTAACAGTTAGAGGAGTTCTTGTGCAGTGTGTGTGTGCGTGCGTGCGTGCGTGTGTGTGTGTGTGTGTGTGTGTGTGTGATTTATAAAATTTTAAGTATTGACAATACTACTTCTAACAAAGATCCCATCTTAATAGAACGCAAACAAGTCTCTAATCAGAAAAACAGTTTGGATATCAAGTTTCTCAGTCTGTAAACCACGTCCTTTTCCCATGTCATATGGAATAAATTAATATAAAGTACCAAATCCCACCGCATGAAATCAGACTGTACGTGAGTGTATTATCATAAAAATGAAATCACTCACCTAGGACATATTTTGGCGCTAATCACCAGGACCCATTTACATGAATAATAGTCTTCTAAGAACAAAATAATAATCGAGTTTATTATACAGTAACATAGTTTATGTACTTCGCGTTTTCAGACCACTGATAAACTAAAGATAATTACAAATAACATAATGCCTCATACATACGTGTTGTTTCACACAAGGACTACTCAAAATAATGTTACGAATCAAAGTGCACAGAGTTATTCTTCTAAACACGATGTAAAATATGTTAAATCGTTCCTTAATTACCTAAAATGAATTTCTTTGCTATAAACAAAGTAGTCCAAGTGAACGAAATTCCTTAGTAACTCCGACGGATAAAAAAGGAACAAAAATATTATCATATGAACAGTGGTGAATTAGTAAAGGGTATCATTTGTATTAATTTATTGGAAACCACGCAGTTATTGGACGTGTATTACGGACGATTTATCAAACTTAATTTTGGCAACATCCAGAAGAAAAAATCGGTCAGTAGTAAAGTTATGTTTAATTTGTGTGTTCAAAATTTTGAAGGTATCTTTTGTTTTATACGTTGAAGTCATATTTTTTTCTTACTTTAATGCACACATTGCAAAGTGTACTCATTGATGGTAGTCGTAAATGTTTGAATCCAAGGCGCTGTTGTTGACAAAATGTAATGAACCTTATGATTTTGTTTTGATGAAATTTTACAAACTATGAAAACTGCTGCTCTCTACTGAAAACTTGTAACTCTTGAGGGTTTGTCGTTTTGAGGAAAGGTATGCACATGGAAGATATTAATTACTTTATGGTTTTAAATAAACGGGAACTTAATGAAACGGCAGTTTGAGCCAACCACTTTAGAGTCAGACAGTTTCCACTGTGTCAGCGTGTGTGCAAACATTGCACTAAATGCACGTTGTTAATTGTAAGAGGCGTGAGCTCGATATTACGTTTTTTGGGGGGTAGAAATATAAAAATACTTGAATTAGAATGCTTTTTGTCCAACTTCGTGTTTTGAAAGGGAAGAATTTCTCAAACTTGTGAACAAGCTACTTTCAGTGATTTTTGTGAAGAATGTAATTTGGTTACACAGATGTTTGCACAGTTTTAAAACCAAATGTAGAAACTATGCCTTTTTAATTTTTTTAATTACTCCAGAAATATACGTGTGATGACCATGAACAGTTTGCAGACAAAAAATAACATACAGTTAGTGTAATCTCGCTTTATAAAGTTAACGCTCACTGCACAGCTCGAAAGGACCAATCGAAACACACCCAATTTCGATCAAACTAGATATTTTTTTTTTTTTTTGGACCTCAGTCGGAATATCCTCGGTCTTTTCCATCGCATGCTATAAAACGCCTGGTAGTTAAATAATGGCCATTTTGAACTGACTTGAAGCCGGTCGTCGTTATTACGCCATAATAACTTCATTGACGAAACAATAGCTAGATGATATATAGTCACTAACAGCAACGTAAACCATCGTTTAAAACTATTGAAATTTGAAACCGAGTGATTTGTTCAATTTTTTATTAGGAAGTTGCAGGAATAATATAAAAGTGTAGGTATTTCATTGATTTAAAGTTTAAACGTCACAATACTACTCTGTCAGTCCTGAGAATTTTGTCAGACATGAAACTAGTGTCTTATTTTCGATCACTGGCTTGGATAGTGCTTGTTGTTAAAATATGTAGCTTGTCTTTATGGAACAGCTGCTAAATATATGTCCCCCCCCCCAATCCCAAAACAACCTCCAAAAAACCCAAAGCAAAACAAAACAAACAACAAAGAAAAAACAAAACAAAACAAAAAACAAACAAACAAAAAGAACAAAACAAAACAAGCAAAAGGCTAATGGCCATCAATGCATAGTCCCTACCAAATGGAGTATTCTATCATCATAGTGATATTGAATTTTCTAGTTCAAGGTTATATAATTCAAATTCCCTGAACAGAGCGCACAATTTTACATGTGCGATAACTTACTTATATAAACATATATATCATGCAAAAACTATAAACACATAGACCCATATATTGTCAAAATATAACTCAAATAAAGATTGTTATTACCGAGCGTGTCTGTATGGTTTCTGAATTCTTTAAAAGATCTTGTCTCTTCGGGGTATGTCATAGGAAATAAATACGTTTGAAACTAAACAGGTGATAGATGTTTTAAAGCATTATTATTCTTTTTTTTAGTTGAATATATACTTGTTATTCCTTGCCAGCAAAGATTCTGGCCAAACATTTGACTACAAAAATTGCATTGCATAAATAGCTATCTATTGTATTACGAACCTAATTCCACCCACCCATCCAGTTATCTGTTCCATTAATACGTTCTTAATTACAAGTATACTGAATGACATGAAAATCGGTTTACTATAAAATGTTGAAACTTAATGTAAAATAACGGTAAAATACAATCGATAAAACTTTCATTAAAATGAAGCATGTTTGACACACTTAAAAAGCACCACCATACGATTTCGCAATTTCTTAGCCCCCACCCCCATAATAGCTGAAAATGACAGTACTGAATAGATACGCTTTAAACATACACTCAATACTTCTTTAATTGACATAATTGTAACTAATACAACGATAAAACTGTTGGCGACGCAGCTGGAAATAACTGACTTAGTGCTATTTCTTTATTCCAACGCGCTTTTGTATTTCATCCGCCATCTTGAATTTCTCTACAAGCATCGGCCATTCAGTGGAGCGTGCGCTGAGCATCATGGGAGGCCAGGTTTCCAGGCTATATTTCGCGGTCAATCCTACGGCTTTTATCTCGGGTTTTTACATATTTTACTACTCTATGTCTTAAAATATGTAATAGAAAAGAGCGAAAACTAATAAGTTTAGTAAATTTCAACAAATAATATATTTCCCTAGAGTACAAAGTGAAAATGTAAACATAACTTAGGTATTTCGAATTAAATCCCAAATGATCCTAGAATTTGTAACAAGTCCTAATGAATAAAGTTCTGAATAAAATTTAGTGGTATTCCAAATAATGTCCGACGCTGAAGGTGCTGATGTGCCTTTAGTGGCTTGTAGTCTATAATGTACATATGTACAAATGCCCTGAATTGTAATGTTGTCTCATCAGTATTTTGATGAATCACAATAAAATAATCCAAGATATCCTTGTTTGGATTCACTATAATTCCCAGTTAATGTCTCTGTTCAAGAATATTATTTAGCACTTTGTAATTCAAGAGAATAATAATTTGAATTAATAAATTCCAGTCAAAAAGAAATACTGAACACAACAAATGATTCCTTTACAAGATCGACAGCATGAATAGATAATTTTTCCAGGAGACAATATAATAATAAAAAAACATAAGACACAAAAGAATAACCCGGATGAGGGCCAAAAGTTCATTTCCAGAACACTTTAAGTTATAATTGGAAGGTGTGTTACTAAAAATGTACTAAAGAACATGATAAACACAATGTCCTTCACCTAGACTAAAATAATAATCTTAATAGTTATCCAACACTCACAGAGAAATATAAATTATGTATTAGTTGTGTACGAAATTAAAACAAAAATCAATGATTCTGGTCAGGTAGAAAATGAACACAATTTTGGATGAGGTCAGCTACAGGATACAATTTTACATAACCCTCAGCATATAATGAATAAAAAAGAACTAAGAAACAATGCAAATTAAATAAAACAATGCAAATTAAATATTCATAACACAAAACAATTGACAGAGAAGTTGCGATTGCATCGAAATATGTTTGAATTCATAATTTCTAGGTTAATTTTACAATTAATCCAGTCATAGTAATAACCTGAGGTAGTCCGAACAGGATGTGCGGTGTCTTCTCTCCGGCGAACAAAATGTATGACTATTTTCTCAAAATTACGCGGCAACATACATCTGAAGCATATTTTTGTCTCGCAGAAATAGCAGAGAACGTTCCGATTGTATCATTATATTATGTGAGCTCAAAACAGATATTACATAATTCTGAGAGAGTGACAGGTGTAAGGTGAAGTTGTTTCCATCTGCAAAATGCTCAATGGAGACAATGTTTGCATAATGCTGTGCAACTTTCATGTAATATGGCAGAAATTTCTTTACATATTGTACTTGTGGAGACTATATATAATCTGAGCACACACCTGTCATAAATGGCCGCACCGATGTGCTCGAAAAATCAGCTTGAATTAGTACCAAAGTACACTATCTTTAGCAGTTATTAAAACTGGGAAAGCGAATATTACCAGAGTATCACTACCAGTCTTTGAAAGCGCAATGAATAAATTACAAAATATATAGAGAGTTAAAAAAGTTATCAGTTCGCATTCTATTTGTAATTTACCTTGAAGTCCAGAAGTGAAAATGACCAAGCGGAGCTAGCAGTTGTTTTTTTTTTTTATAGTACACATCTGATGTAAAACCAACTTGTATGCTCTATAACGCAAAACTACAACCAATCATACACCAAAATTAAGAGAACTAAAAGTTCTTTTAACAATCCCTATGATATAAAAGTCTTTTTCATATAGCCAGTTTTACAAGTTAGGAAAGCCTAGAAATTATTTTTCTTTAAAAATCTAATTCTATGCAAAATACGAAGCTATAGCGCTCCACCTTAAAATATCAACATGACGTCAGTTTTTATAAGTGTATCATGGCGCATCAGAGTGTACATCGATCAACCGTTTTGCCTGGTTGCGATATAACCTCGGATATTGTTGTAATAATAACACATAAATTGAATGCGTTTGGCGATTCTCCTTTGGCAAAGTGCACCATATCTGTTTCGACAAAATAGACCGACAATGTTCCGATTGTGACTTTGTCTCTCTCAGCCGCCACGTTATCACATATCAACAAAAGTAGTTCTGAATATAGCTTTCAGGGGGCGCTCACCAGTTATTATGTAATTTTGAGAGAGTGACGTATGTACGGTGAAGTTGTTTGCATTTAAAACATGCACAGTGGAGAGAATATTGGCATACCTCTATGCTACTTTGATGTAATGTGGCTGACACTTCTTTGGATATTGTACTTTTGGAAATTGTAAATGATCTTAGCACACTGCTAACTAAAATGTCTGCTCCCTTGTGCTCCAAAAATCAGCCTGAATTTGTCTAAAGTACACTATCCTTAGCAGCTATTAAAATAGGGAAAATGAATTTTGCCAGACTAGACAATACCAGGTTCTGAAAGTGCAATGAATGAATTACCAAATATATAAAATGTAAAATAAGTTATCGGCTCTTTTTTAACAATTTACCTTTGAAGTTCAGGAAGTGAAAATGACCAAGTGGAGCTAGCACTTTTTTGAAAGATGCACATCTAGAGTAAGGCCAAGCTGTATACCCTATAACCCATATTACACCCATCAATCATACACCAAACTAAACGGAATAAAAGGTTCTTTGAACAATACCTTAGATATACAAGTCTTTTTTAAATACCCAGTATAACCAGTGAGGAAACCTGGGGAAAATCTTTTTCTTTAAAACTCTAACCCTCTATGCAAAATACGAAACTGAACAGCGTCACCTCAATGGCGGCGAATGACATCCGAAGTTTTTTCTCGACTTGACGGAAAAGGCCGAGGATGTTCCGATTGGCAGAGCTATGAAATCGGCCAAATTGGATGTCAACTGGCAAAAATGCGACTTCGAATTTTACAATAAATATAAAAAAATAAATAAATAAATAAAAAAAATTTAAAAAATTAATACAAATAAAATAATTGCGATAACAGTCCTGTTAAAGAAAATGATAGTCGAGCAAAAGCAGTTACAGCCTGTGCAAAGTTGTAGCTGTTTACGCCTTTCGTAAATTGGCCGAAAACACCTTCTGTTGCGGAAACCAATGTGATCTCAATGATGGTGTCATAATGAGAAAACCCCCCAAAACAAACAAAAACCAAACTCACTTTCGACCATAACGTTTTATGTTTGTATTTAATAAGAGAAATATATGATCTTTACATTTTATAGATTTGATGAATTTTAAATATTCTTTCAGCTATTATTCTATGGGCAACTGGTAAAAGGTTATTTTTTTCCCATGCTTTTCAATGTAATTCTTCTTAATTGGGAATTGATATTCAACCAAGAGTTGCACCGTAAAATTCATAAAAATATATAGAGTCTTTTAGAGATTTTGGATTACGCCATGGATGACTTTTGACTAACATGTAAATATCATTCCTACTTCCACATTTATTTGTTTAAGATGTCTAGATGTATGCTGTCGTGTGTACCGGTCCTACTTCCGCAACTGATGATTACAAGGACAAAGCACTTTTATTAGTATGTGCAGATCCGCTGCACGCGGCAGCGACCTTTGACTATAGAGCCCTGCACGCATTAGCATGTGAGAAACTTAACCAAAAAAGACAAATGGAAAAGGAAAGGCGATATTGTGGATGAACATTGAAAATAAAGACATGTCAAGTATCTCTCTAGCACCTTCAAAGACAGCACATACTCATTGATGAGTTCTTAAGGTCAAACGTTATTCGGGGTGAATGAAGTCTTAGTCTAGTTGTGATTTTGGGATGTAAACTTTTGTTTGTTTTCAAACATCGCACATTACATCAATACCAGATTCATGTATTTATTAATATTGTTTATTGATGATTTTTCAAGCTTAATATAATGAAGACCTCGCCTCGCACAGCGTATTAATTTTAACGAGGACGAAACCAGAGAGTGACTAAAACATTTCTTTGCTGGTGGTCAAGTTGATCGAGCCACAGTTTTACTACACATATCAAGTCAAATGTTTGCTATATACATCAAGTCACAGTTTTACTGCACATTGCTACGACTCTATGGTCTTAAACTAAGTAACTGAAAAGAGCGAAAACCGACAAGTTTTGTAAAATTCAACAAATAATTTACTTCCCTAGAATACAAGTGAAAAGTTGAAAAGAACTTACAGCATTGTGAATTAAATCTCAAACAGTGCTTAATGTTCTATCACAAGTCCAAATGTATAGAATTCTAATCGAATTCCAGTAGTGTTCCAAATGAATTTCAATATTGAATGTGATGATGTGCCTGTAGTCTACAATGTACTAACGTACAATAACCTGGAATATGGCGATGTGCTAACAATCTTTTGATGCATTACAATACTATAATCTAACATTTCCTTGACTGAATTCACTATAATTTCAAATTAATGATTTAATCCAAGAAGTATTAATGAGAACTTTGTAATTCCAGTTAATAATTTAAATAAATAAGCCAACCCAAATTAAAAACTGAACCCAACAATAAGACTGATTCCACTTCAGATGTTAAGGTAGGAATGAATAATCCTTAAGTAAACAACTTTATGTACACCTTCACTTGACCTAGGTCCTAATTACCATTTTTGGTAATGCTTTGTCAGCTTAATTGAAAATTTAAATTTCTTTTCAGGAACTATCTAAGGTCAGACTCAAGACTACATATTTAACTCAAACTAAAGTAAACACGTTACAACTAATAATGATTTGAATATTTAATATATAATAATGGAGAAATATTAGCTATGCATTATGTCGTTCACAAACAAAATGTTACTGGTCAGGTAGACCATTAACTTGATTTTGGACTAAGGTCAATTACAAAATAAAGATATACATACCACATCATCAATGAAAATAGCCCACAAACAATATATATTAAATATACATAAAAACATATCAAACACATTTTTACTGCGCATATCAAGTCAGTTATACTACACATATAAAACCACAGCTTTACTACACATATCAAGTCACAGTTTACTGCATATATTAAGTCAGTATTACTACACATATCAATACAGTTTTACGACATATATCAAGCCACAGTTTTACCACACATATCAAGTCGCAGTTTTACTCTACATATCAATTCTGTTACATTAGACATATCAAGCCACAATTTTACGACATATATCAAGCGACAGTTTTACGACACATATCACGCTACAGTTTTTTTTACGACACGTATCAAACAATTTCTTGTGTAAATTGAGATCAAAATTACATAACCTTTCCCTGGTACTTTAGCATGCTAGAATTTTCATTGAGAGGGAGGTAATAGAAAGGAAGAAAACAAGTTATATGGCTTTAAAATGTTACCCCTAAGAAACTTTTGATTACTGGAAAAAAAGATGGAAGAATTCTTCAAATTTAAAGAAACCCTCATCA
Source organism: Megalonaias nervosa (assembly GCA_016617855.1). Classification (NCBI taxonomy): domain Eukaryota; kingdom Metazoa; phylum Mollusca; class Bivalvia; order Unionida; family Unionidae; genus Megalonaias; species Megalonaias nervosa. The sequence goes on from JAECUM010003769.1 coordinate 113,102, forward strand.
TAGATAAACAAAACAGTATGATATTCTGAATGCATTTTAGCCATCGATGTCTGTTTATGGATAAGTTATAATATATTAAAAGATCTATTGTTGCAAACAAAGCAATAAACAATTAAGAGCCGTGAAAAACTCGAGTTGATGAAGATAATATAGATATGTTTAATGAAAAAGGCGTCAGTTCGATCAAACGCCATATGTGCAAATGGATTATATCTGCTTGTACGCACGTTAATTGTTCTGGACTCATCGATACCTTTTGTTTTAAATAACTATAATTTTTTTTATTACACTTTCGATCTAAACATTTGCTATTTTATTTTATTTTGTTTAAGTATTTATATATTTATTTTATGTATTTATTTTTTCCTTGGTTTGCTTAGTTTCCGGTTCGGGTAATTGGAAGTGTTATATGCGTAGTTTATAATAGTACACCCAATGTGATACATTTGAAAGGTTTTTTTTTATTTTATTTTTGTATATAGCTCTACTGGTCATCCGCATTCTGTCCATCGGCCGGCCGTCTTTTAGTACAAGGTCCTAAACTACTCCGAACCTTCACACCCTCCACCTCCACCCCACCCCCACCCACAAACACGCAGGGTCTAGTTGGTTCTTAATGAAAATGGTATCGATTGGATATACGATATTGTCGCCACAGCTATCGTCTTGAAAATCTGTTTATCGCTCCTCCTCTCGAGCGGAAAGTTATATTCACACGAAGTTTACACCAGAAGACTTCATATGATGTCTTCTTGGTTCTCAATGAAATTGGTGTCGCTCTGATGCCCAGTATGCTCCCCACATCAACCATGTTCAAAGTCTTATTATTACTACTCCTCCTGGTCATGTCAACATGAAGGTCTCACTAAAAGACTTCTTGTCATCTCTAGTTAACCCTAAATGAAAATGGTGCAGATCTACTGTCTAATATGGCGAAGCAACGACCATTGTGAAACTCTTGTTAACGTTAGTTTTCTTGAACGATAAGTCATACTGACATGGGATTTCCACCAGGAAACGCTTTGTGACGTCTAGTTAGTTCTAAATAAAAATGGTCCTGATGTGGTATCCAATATAGGCACCATAGCGTTCATCTTAAAAATCTGCTTATTGTTGGTCCACTTGAATGGATGGTCACATCAAAGTGGTTTTTCACGAAAAGACTTCTTATTATGTCTGGTTGGTCCTAAATGAAAATGGTGCAGATAGCTTGTTCAATATGGCACTCACATAGATCATTTTGAAAATTGTATTACCGCAACTCCTCTTGAACGGAAATTAATATTGACATGGGGCTTTCATCAGAAGACTTCGTATGATGTCTGCTTGGTTCCGTATGAAAATGGGGCCGATCTGTTTTCCGATATGGCCCTACAGCGGCCATCCTGAAAATATTGTTGTCACAACTCACCTGAGTGGACGGTTCTATCAGGATATTATTAAACAATATTTTATGATCACTGGTTGGTCCTAAAAGAAATTGGTGCCATTCAGACACTCAATATGCCTGCCACAGATATCATATTGCAAATCTTGTTATCCGTACTTCTTCTGAATGAATGGTCATATTTGCTTGTGTTTTGCACTGAAAGACATTTTATTATGTCCAGCTGTTCCTTAATGAAAATGGTGCCGATCTGACTTCTAATATGGCTGCCACAATGGCCGTCTTGAATCTTGTCATCACCACTTCTCCTGGACAGCTGGTTATAACGAAATTGTGCTTTCAACTAAAGCTTTCCAGGGGCGTCTGTTTGGTTCCACCACATCATTTCAAAAGCATTTTATCGCCGAAGAATATCAATGATGTTTTCAACACTCAGCAAGTCAAAAGGAAGAAAAGATTTTTATATTGAATTCCTGGAAATTATTCTCAACCAGTCGAGCATCAGTCGTTTTTTAGGGAGTCTTGTTAATATGGACCACGGCTCTCACACCAATGCCCAAATGCGAATAGAGTAGGCTTGGATCTTACCGTTTCATACTGCGGCGGAAAATCAAGGATCTACGCTGTTCATTCTGTGCATAATTCCATGTAAGCAGCATAGACCTAATCTGCCTGTACAATGTGAGATTGTTAATGTGGGCATACTCATGTGCGTCCAATACACGTATGAATACGGTACACTTGTTTCGATATGTTAAGGTTTTCAAAGCTTCGTTTTAGGGACGGTTTGGGGTGGGGCTGCGAGCAAACTAATAGATTAAGTCTCATAAATATGGATTTGTTATCCGAACCCTTATTGACAATCTCTTACTGTTCGAAGTATATATAAGATTCACTTAAATATCAGCGTCCGTGGTATTGGAAGGCATCAGAAAATGTTCACTCGTTAATTGGCCAACATCTAGATTAATTGCACCCGCAATTTATATTCAGATATCTGAAACAAAACATTTGGTTGAGAGAGAGAGAGAGAGAGAGAGAGAGAGAGAGATGCAATTAATCGCCAACAATTTATATCGAGTTTCAACGTAATTTAAGAACTAACTAAATCATAGCTATTACTTCCAAAATTCGACACGAATAATTTCTGTCCTGGTTTCAAAGTACATTAAATCTCAGAATTTGCCAAATGTGAGGAATCGTGAAGTTGAATGCTGTTACTAATTTTGTTACCAACAATGAGCCGTTTGGAACAGAGCTTCAAAAGTGCAAGGGAAAGAACTCCAACATGGAGACAAATGAATTTGGCGGAGTAATGTCCCTCTCATCCAGTTTTGTTTCTTTTGTTTTTATGTTTTGCTTTGCTTTCTAAAACGGAGCAATAATTAGGCGAGTTCTTGCGCAGTGTGTGTGTGTGTGTGTGTGTGTGTGTGTGTGTGTTTTGTGTGTGTGTGTGATTTAAAAATTTTTAAGTTTTGACAATGCTACTTCTAATATTTGGCATTCATGATACGGCCTTACTATGGTTCAAGTCCTACTTGGTCAACAGGACACAAATTGTGTCCGCAAATGGAAAACGCTCCAGCCCAGTTGATCTATGCTGTGGTGTTCCACAGGGATCTGTTCTTGGACCTGTTCTCTTCATTCTGTACACTCAGCCACTGTCAAGTGTCATAGATCATCATCCAGTGTCTCACCAATTGTATGCTGATGACACCCAAATATACAAATCTAGCCGTCCAGCTGAAGTTGAAGCTACCATCCAAGGCGTAGAGAGGCGCATTTCCGATGTGAAATCATGGATGACATGTAACAAGCTGCAGATGAATGATGATAAAACTGAAGCCATCCTGATTACAACACAAAGACTTTCTCATTTACATCCTTTACCTCAGACAATAAATACCAGCAACACCAACATTAAATTCACACAGTCAGTACGAAACCTTGGTGTCACTCTCGACAGTACTCTCTCGTTGCACCAACATGTCATGAACATATGCAAGGCTGCATATCTTGAGCTGAGACGAATCAGCTCCATTCGCAAGTATCTTTCAGTTGATGCCACTAAAACACTTGTGTGTTCCTTAGTACTGTCAAGACTGGACTATTGTAACTCAATTCTGTCTGGTTCGTCTCAATATCTACTTCAGAAACTTCAAAAAGTTCAAAATACAGTTGCTCGAATCATCCTTAGAGTACCACGATCAGAGCACGCCTCTCCCCTGCTCTGTACCCTACACTGGCTATCCATACGATCCAGAATTACACACAAAATTTGTTCTCTGTGCTACGTTTCACTGACGGGCTCCAGTCCAACATACCTATCTGACCTCACCCATGTGTACACGCCTGCAAGATGCTTACGCTCCTCTTCTGACACTCGTATTCTCATTATTCCCACTATGAAAATGAAATCACATGGACAACGCTCTTTTGCATACCAGGGCCCAGCAACGTGGAACGAATTGCCCACTGCACTTAGACACAAAGACACAGTGATCTCATTCAAGAGCGCTCTTAAAACTCACCTATTTCAACTGCAAGAACAGACTTAAAGACCTAATAATGTATCCTTACCTTAAATATTTACAGCATGTTTTCTGTTTCTAATTTCGTGGTGTTTGTTTTAATTTTTGTAATCATATCATTATATATGTTTTTTAAGTGTTGTCAAATGTTGTAAAGCGCTTAGAGCTTCTAAAGATTAGGCGCTATACAAAGTCCTCATTATTATTATTATTATTATTAATAAGGTCTCATCTTTATATCACGTAAACTAACACGTCTCTAATCAGATAAACAGTTTGGATACATTGAAAATTTCAGTCTGTAAACCACGTCCTTTACCTACGTCACATGACATAAATTAAAATAAAGAACTATATCGCATCACACGATATCAGATTGCACGTGAGAGCATTATCACAATAATGAAAACTCTAACCAAAGATATGTCTTGGCGCTAATCACCAGGACCTATTAATACGAATAAAATTCGTTTTAGAACAACTTAATAATAGAGTTCATTTTACAGTGATATGGTTTATGTAGTCCCAGAACGCGTTTTCAGAGACACATGAAAAAATCAAGATAATTACAAATTACATAATGCATTATATATACGTGTGGATTCACACAGTACATTTATTTAATACAAAACAATTTTAAAAATCAAACAAAGTTTACGATGTTAGTTATTCTTCTAAGCAAGATGTATAAAACAGTGAAATCGTTCTTTAATTACCCAAAATGAATTTCTTTACTATAAACAAAATTAGTAACAGTGAACAAAACCCTTAGTAATTTCGATGGATAAAAAACAAACCAAAATATTGTTATATGAACAGTAGGTGAATGAGTAGGGGGTATAATTTGTATTAATTGATTGGAAACCATGCAGGTATTGGGCGTGTTTTAGGGACGATTTATCAGACTTAAGTTGTTGGGAACATCCAGAAGGGAAACTGGGTCGGTAGTAAAGTTGTAGTTAATTTGTGTCTTCAAGATTTGAACCTGTCTTTTATTTTATACACTGAATTAAAAGTTTCCCTTATGTAGATGCACAGCGTGTACACGTTTATGTTAGTTGTACATGTTTGAATCCAAGACGCTGTTGTTGACAAAAAGTGATGAGCCTTACATTTTTATTTTCATGAAAATTGACAAATTATGCAAACTTTCACTCTCTGCTGAAAACTTGAGACTCTTATTTTGGTGTATGATTGATGGGTGTAATTTGGGTTATACTAGAGTACGTACAGCTAGGCCTTACATGAGATGTGCATCTGTCAAAAAGACTGCTAGTTCCGCTTGGTCATTCAGCACACTAGCTACTTTATTGTTTTAAATGCGCGGGAACTTAATGAAACGGAAATTTGTGGCAACCAAGTTGTAGCCAGATTGATTACACTGTCACCATGTCTGATAAACACTCGCACCTGTTAACGTGAATTTATGTCTTGTCTAGCTGCTCTCGCTTTCCAACTGAGACCATGATATAATTAGACCTCTCAGATACTATTACTGCCCCGCCTTGGCTATAAATGCATCAGCTGAACTAGGCCAGTTGGCACACGTTAATCGATTCTTGGTTGAAGAGAATTCACAATTTAATTACACACGAATTAATGGACTTCACTTCATATCTTAACTACGTCACTTTGCTAATTAGCGATTCATTGGCATACATTTCCAGAAAAATCAATCCTCCGCATAAATGACTCAAATCATTTCAGACAGATAACTTACATATTCACACAATTTGTATGAGAAGAAATGCATTAAATGATTTCTATTACACACAAAACAAATAATCCGAACTCATCCATATAACGAAATATTATAAGACATTTTTATAATACACGAATAATATAACATGCACGAATATTTCTGAACTCAAAGAAATTAATTATGAGTTAAATCGAATGAATTTAACCATTAATTAAAAACTTAAATCAATGAACACATTTTATGTAATTGAGACTAGCCTTGTGCTTTCCCGAACCCTCGCTCGCTCATCATCAGAAAATTCCCTCTGTCTCTTCTCTCGTTGCGGGTCACACAAAGTTCCAGACCCCATGTCCCTTGGACGATTTATTTAACGAGAGAAATTACTTATTAATTTCCCTCAGACTTTTCTCCTCGGCAGAAAACCTTGGACTGACTAATATCGCGAGGGAGATTATTTTAAAACCCTAAATTCCGTTTGAGAACACTCCCCCCATCATTTAGCTTAGCCAATCAGGAATACTCCTTTAACCTCCAAAAAGTATCACTCCCATTGGAGTTAGAATAATCCTCTCTAGTCCGCCTTTATTAATAACTATTCTGGAAAATATCATTCTATGACACCTGTTTCAAATGCGCCACGACTTCACAAAGCTTCCCCTGGTTCGTATTAGCTCTTGACATTTACCGCTATTGACCTTGCTTTAACATTGCACTCTATCTATCTCTAACCGTTGATCGTGCGATCCCTGTTTAAAATTCAATTCATGCCCCAAGCAGAACAGATTCCATCCCTCACAGTCAACAATTTATGGCGAATCTAAACGATACGCCAAACTTAATCTTGTCGTGCTGACCACAACATAATGTACTGTGAAATATTCTACAAAACTTGGAACCATTACATATACACGATTGGACGAGCATGATTAGCCACGCGCCGGTGAAGCGCCAGTGAATCAGAATGATTGTGCATACTATCGGCTCGATCTTGCTTATAAACACGCAAGCACACTTCTTGACAGGCAATTGGATGACTTGCGACTGGTCCATATGCGATATGTTTAATTGTGAGGTTTATTTGATGCTACCAGATTTTTCACCGGAGATTACCGCAGCACACGACATAACGCATGTTTAGCCTTTACATTAACCTCTTACTATGTACACGGAATTGGACCACCACTTTTGTGAACCGCAGCCTCATGCATCCAACAATGTTCATTTATGCATCGTCGCCCACACGCTGATGTCTTTCCAATGGAAAGCCACTAACATTGACGCTTGCCAGACATATATAATATGTAATATTAATATTATTCAATTGTTCTTTTGTCTTTTTTACCACACACACACACGAACGCGCCGTCACCACACACGAGGGCATCTCTGCTTACACGAGTGTCACGATATTTTTCACGCGCGTCTATATATTTATTAAAAAATTGCCCATAAAGCCGTAAAATCCCATGATCTATCAAAAGTCGTCAGGAAACCAAAAAGGAAATTGTTGCAAATTGCGTGAAAACCAGTAAAACTTTGTAAAAACACGCTGTATCGAAAGTTGTCAGTAAGCCAAACCGAAAATTGCACGCACACATATTAGCAAACGACCACTCCTACTCCGGCGGGAAATGGTGTGGTCCTCCATGTTGCTGTAAGCTTTCAAAATATATATTTATTAAAAGCCCAAATAACTCCAGTGAAATACCTGGCAATGATGGTCTTTCAAAAGACTTGCATAAATTTCTTTTGAACAATATGTCATCTATCCTTCACCTAAACATATGAATAATGAATAGATGCTGCTTCGCAGAAGCAAGGGGAGGGGACATACTTCTAATTTTTGTCAAAGGTAGATGAACAGTTGGTGTTCCAAAGCTTTCCTTAGCACTAATGGTACGATACTTAGAAAATGTTTAGGTACGAGAATAAAGCCAAAAGAAAACAACATTCCATACAAAATTATGGATAAGAATCAGACTGAATTTATTAAAATTATATACATGTATAGATTATTTCGAAGAGGGAAATTTACTAGAGGAATTACTTTTACGTGATTTGAATAGGCCTTTGATCGCTTATACCGTTAGAAAGTTTACTTAATTTAACTTTGGGGAATAATTCAGAAAATGAGTGTATATAATGTATATTTTTAAGAATACAAGCAGCTACGCTCTAAATACAGCCTGAACAACTGCTTAGTTGACGTTAAACGTTGAGTTAGACATTGTAGCCCATTACCTCCCAATATATCTATACTTTGCGTGGAAATATTATCTTCGGCAATAAAAAGGCACCTTGCTTGTATTATTGAAATAGTGTTTGAAAATGAAAATATTCATTCTATACAGCTTGCTGATTGTTATTAGATCTTTTGAATCTATGAACAGTTGTATTGAAACATTAGAGGATTTCAATCAAAAGTGGTTTAAAAATTCAGCGTGATAAGTATGAAATTGCTTCTTTAGGGACTAGGAGAGGGATCGGAAATAAAAACATATATCAAGATACACTCCAAATGGCATACAAATACTGGGAAGCATTTTGACTATGACAGACCAAATGGGGTCTGGATAAGAGAAGAGACGAACTTCACACAGACAGACAGACAGACAGACAGACACACACACACACACACACACACACACACACA